>QDEB01081332.1:0-12871 GCA_004193795.1 Asbolus verrucosus
CCCGATACGAAAAATTATTGTTTAAAATTTGAAATATCATACTCATTAATTTCATTACTGGCGATGGTGTTTGTGTTGACGGAATAGCTGGCTGAAGGTGACTGCAATTAGAAAGTACTTTGAAAAATAAAACCGTTGTAATTGTTTCTCAAGACCTCGAAGAAGTCAAAAGAATATCGAATATAAATTAGATAATACGGTAAAAAAGGAAACAGAAATCTCTTTGACCGACACTAAAATTTTAATTTCTGAAACTTATTTTAACGAAAGGAGATATCTTGTGGTCGATCTATCGCAATTTGAACCACGAAAAAAAATCGTCAATTTGCTGAAACTTGACAATTATAAAAAAAAAAGTACAGTTGTATTTCATGCAACCGTTTTTAGGCAAGTTTACGACGCTAATACGTGTTTTTCAGCAGAATCATTAGTCGTTCAGGTGTGAGCGTGCGTCAACAAGGGTGAATGAATTTCAGAAACATTTTGATAGACTTCAAAATTATGAACGCGTTTTATCGTACAAAGCTGGATGCAAGGAAATCAACTTTTAACATTTGAATCTTGAATCTTTTTGCTGCTAAAAGCCGGTGGAAGGTTGTATCATAAACTCCACGTTCTCCTTAATAATTCTCCCTCATTATGTCATAAAAATAGAAGCTAAACTCTTTATTTCTGACACGCAATAAAATACTGTCATCTTTAACTGCGCCAACAACAGATTTTTGGAATCCTTTCGCAAATTGTGCTCGATAAACTATTTCCAGAAATGTCAGGCATTGGCGACCTCCCCGACTGTATTATTTTTAAGCGATCCCTTATTTTTTGTTATTAAATTTTTTACAAGATGGTATTTTTAATTCTACAGCGTAACATTCACGAAAATCTTTAGAAGCAGCAAACACAGCACTCGGTAAAGCAATGTAGCAACATCAGTCGACGGAATTATCCTTACGCCCACTTCAATTATCAGACTTAACAGTTAAATAAAATCAGTTTCTTGGTGTGACATTGCCATGTGATCAAGCAGTATTGATTATTACAAAACAACCCAACTCCTGGGTCGTGACCGTACCAAATTATGTACGTTACGGCAGTATGGGAGTTTTTTCCCATCACGTGATCACCTAACCACAACGGATCACGTATACAATTGAAATTCAAGTTATTATTCATAACGTTCGTTTTTCGCTTGAAAACTGGAATGATTTCCCTAATATCTTATTGTCACTTCCTCATACCGACCACCAAAATGTAAAAATAGAGCGTAAAAATCATTTTAACAGCCGAACAAACAAAGTGGCTAATTTGAGATCATTACAAAAATCGCCACCAGTAATTGGCCTGACGCGGTAAAATAAACGCCAACAATGGATTGTCTTCAATGTTGCGTTCTCTATCGTGAAAACGTCGGCTCAATCTCGGGCTTCACTATCAGAACATCAAAATGCATTAGCATTCATTAGCGACGACCCTAATTCCATTTCTTGCACATTGTACACCGAATTATCGATTTAAAAACATTAAACAGCATGTTGCGCTCATTTTGAAGCATTTTACGCCGCAAGATTATATATTTAGCTGTTTTAATAACATTACGTATTCGCTCTAACTCTAAAACTGATTTAGAGCCTGGCGATAATAATTCTCGTGTTGCGACAATTGCACTTGTAGCAAATCTGCCGCAGCTACACAGCTATCTGTTGGAGTGCCGTGTTAAAATCAAATAAATTTGTGGAAATATTTATTAGCTCTGTTACTGGTCGTGTGAATGACATCAGCGGCAATCTATTTTGGCGCGGCTTTCATTTAAATAGGCAAAACATTGCACCCATATTTCCATCATCAGTAATAATAGACTCAAATTAGCGATTTTAAATAAATACAGGCGAAATACACACTTGAAACAAAGATGTATGAATAAAATCTTGAACGCTATTTGATCAATAACAGTTAATGTAGGCACACAGCTGAAGTTAAGTGGGTCAATTAACTGATAAAACTCCGCAGATATAAGAATTTGACTTACACAGTGGCGTAGGCCGCCAGGAGCCAGTTCAGCAGCAGGCTCGAACAGACGTCGACGTGAGCCTGCTGCGTCGGGGGCGCCCTCTTGTTCAGGCTGTGGTAGAGGGAGCACAGGAGGGTCTCGAGACGTGCAACGCTAAGCTCCGATGACGGTTCCAAGGCGTGCAGCCCCTGCTCTCGGAACGCTTCTATCACGTTCCAAATATCGACGGCGTGTACTGAAAAGACGCGGATTTTTATTGGCACCCTGCGACAGCCCCTTAACTCACGGCTGACTTTCTTCTGGATAAATCTGAGTTTGGTGGCAGTTCGATACGAGGCGAATCTGATCAGGTCGAAGTTGTGGGCGCTCATCTCGTGGATTAAGGCCAACCTGTGGTCCCCCGAGCTGGAGAGGTTGTCTTGTCCCTGCATTGCTGCAAAACAGGGGGGAAATATCAATGACGATGTGCACGTTTCGATTTGTTTTGATTTTATTGGCAGTCACAAGCACGTCAATGGGCTGACAGGTGTCAATCAATCAAACCTGACACGGATCGAGGCAGATTTTCTCCGAGATACGGCCCCAGTTTTTCCAAATTGTCAATGAAATTGATGTTGGTGTTGGGTTTAATTTTAAAAAACCGTGTTCGGTTGATGCACTGTCAATCCCGCTTGATAAACGGAGATTTCGGGTGCTTGTTCGGCTCGCATGAGGTTTTCGTCAATTAAAACTGTTTGTACTTACTGTTTTTCAATCGATTTAAGACTATTTGAACGAATCTGAACGATAAATCACGTGAAAATGTTAGAAATTTGAGAGAAACACCACTTTCAGCCGCACTACAAACGCCATTTTATTCCAGCAACTGCCCCCGACCAGTGGTGGCTCGTCAACCAGGTCAACCACTTTGCAAGTGGGTTGCATAAATAACGATTCATTTGAGAGGAACAACCGCGCCAAACTCAACTCACAATGCGCATTTGCAACAACAACAAAATAGAAATTAAAAAACTGACACAACTGAAATACTCGACTAATTTTTGACGCCAGAAATAACCGACACAGATACTTCCAATTTATGTATTTACATTCGCAATGTATTTCTACAGCATTAAGTACTAATAACAAATCAAAAAATTGTAAATATTAGGAACGATTAGGTTTTTAAAACGGCATTACAGTATAATATTAGAATAAACTTGAACACATTTCGAAGAAAGTATTTAAATACATCAACTCCAACTTCTTTTCCCACCAAGTGTTATATCGATTTTTTATGGCCCTTTGTCTGTCCCTCCAGATCTCGCATAATATTGATAATTCTGAGCGTTATTGCAGAATTCACAAAATCCTGGGGCTCCCTGTGGTCCAGGCAATCCCCTCAGCCCGGGCGAACCTGGTCTTCCCGGTTCGCCTCTGTCACCTGCTCTTCCTGTTATTCCAGTTCCTGGAGGCCCCGGAGGACCTACAACAGAAACGTAACGATTTGCAGCTTTTAACCATATTTTTATATTTTACAACAAAAAATCTTTTCTTTTAATATGTCATAAAATTTGTAATAAAAACATATGGCAGATAACGAACATTTTTCAAGATTCTAGACCAATTATTAAAAATAGTAATAAATAAGGCCCAAAGCGTGATTTTACGATGTGACCCACTTTGTACCTTAAATTTTAATAAAGAAACCATTGAAATAAGGGAACGTCTTGAATTGTTATAAAAAATATGGATTTAAAAAATATATTTGTTGCAACATTTAGAGCTCCAGACCTCATTGTGAATTTGGCTTGATAAGAAACTAAATCAAGATCGAGTTCTAGTTGCAATAATTTTTTTGTTAACAACTCATGTTCCAAAACATATAATAATTGAAAACCATAACTTCAAAAGGGTCAAAGTGTCAAAAATGGATGACACGATATTTTGTCCCCAAATGGATCTATATACTAAGCCTAGTGATATTCAAAAGGGTCTATGGGGCCAGAATATATCAAAATAGTTGGACAAACACATAGTACCTATATGGCGCTATCTGCATACGCCACTAACAATTGGAGTCAAAAGGGTCATAACTTAATTATTGATTTTTGGCACTTGGACCCTTTTGAAGTTATGGTCTTCAATTATTATTTTAACAAAAAAATAGTTTTTAATGTGTGTATAATGTGTTGCCTACCTATGATCATCCTTTAAATTTGATTCATAAATAAACGAACAAAGTATAAAATAACGTATAAAAAATATTTAATACCATACCTGGCAGGCCCCTAGGTCCCATGGGTCCTTCGACGCCCACGCCTTCGACGCCCCGGTCTCCCTTTTCTCCTCTCTCTCCTGGGATCCCTACAGAACCTGGAGGACCCGCCGGCCCCGGCAACCCCATGAAACCCCTTTCGCCGGGCAAGCCCGAGGGGCCAGTGTCACCTTTTCAGAGAAGAGTGTTAATTTCCCCGCCTTTAACTGAGCAAGGTAAATGTGAAAAGCTAACCTGGGATACCGGGGACTCCTGCTCGTCCTGGTGGGCCGGTTCGAACTAAGCCAGGAGGCCCAGGCGGCCCCCGTAACCCCAGTATTAGTTCAGCCTGTCTATCTGCATGCAATTTTACTATTAGTTAATGAAAAGGCGGTGGTGAAATTACAAAACGTTATGAGCTACGGGCTAAGTGCTGAAAAATCTGATACCTGGTGGACCTTGGACACCTGGTGGACCCGGCCGACCAGGTCTCGAGTGACCTGGGGGCCCTGGAGGTCCTATTAATGTCGCTGTCAACTCACTTAGCTGATCTATTAAACGACAAATTTTCATTGATTCGTGTGAACATTATTTCTCTGGGCGGAAATTAACAAGAGATTTTTACCTCGCAATACAGAAGCGCAGATGTCGCGAAGTTCGGATTCGGTGAAACTTCTCCCCTGGAAAATAACGAAATTAATTCAGTCGGGGGCGCCTTCATGTTTGAATGTACGCGCGCTTAAGAAAGGAGGCGTGGCTTCGCTCGCAGCCAATCGCAGCGGTTGGAAAATTTAAATGCCCAGTGCCGGACGTTGCTGACAGATTGTTGCTAGATGTGAGAGCATTTCAAAAGTCGTTTGAATAGCGAAAACATCACGTCAGATTTATTATTTTAGCAAGAATTTTACTAGTTTTATTGATATTTTAATGGTAAGTGACTAGATTTGTGCATGTTCACCCATTTATTCATTCAATAAAAGCGAATTTAAGTTCAAATCTTTCAAACATGGAGCCGGTGTAACGGTCATTTTTTAAATGGCGCATTCACATTTCTCTTTAATCTATTTTGTTGACCAACAAACCACACCTTGAGGCTTCCCAGGTGTGGATATTTAAAGTACGTTGTGAAATTTCAAGAATTCAGTAAATTTCGAATCCGTAAAATTGTCTAAAAAAAAAATAAATTATAGTGTCATGTGCAGGAAGGAATGGTTGTTTGTTTATGTCTTGTTTCTTCTTTCAGATGGCCCTCCGCCATCGTGATATTGTTAGCGCCGTAACTGACCGTGAGAATTTACATTCAAAGCAAGTTAAGCCCCAAATAAAGAAGCAATTAACGCTGGTAAGTCGACCAGCCTTGGGTGAAGTAAGCAACAAAGTCAACGGCGTCAAGCACGTTGCGAAGAGGCAAGAACCCGTTAAAGATTTGAAAAAGAAGACTGTGACAAAAGAGAATGTACCGACGAAGAAGGAACCAGGACCCGCCCTAGTATCTTACTCGTCGCGACAGCTGGATGTGATAGATCCCGATGCCGACAGCAAGGATGAACCTCAGATGGTAACGGAATATTTGGCCGACATATACAGTTACCTTCGCGAGTTGGAAACCAAACTTTCCGTGAGAGAAAACTTCTTGGAAGGGCATGAATCTTCCCCCAAGATGCGTGCAATATTAGTCAACTGGCTGGTGCAAGTCCATTCGAACTTTAAACTGTGCCTTGAGACGCTCTATCTGTGCGTGTCGATCACAGATAGATACCTCCAAGAAAACAAACACATCGGTCGCGAGACTTTGCAGCTGGTTGGGACTTCGGCAATGATGGTCGCTTGTAAATACGAAGAAATGTTTCTGCCCGAACTCAGCGATTTCGTGTACATATGTGACGACACATTTTCCAAAAAGCAAATTTTAAAAATGGAAATAGACATTCTGAATAAGCTCGATTGCAGCCTGGGCAGGCCTCTGCCGATCCATTTCTTGAGGCGGTACAGCAAAATCGCACAGGTTCGCATGGAGCAGCACACGCTCGGCAAATACGTGCTGGAGCTGGCGCTTTTGGACCACAGTTCGGCTCATATCAAGCCTTCCATACAAGCGGCCGCCGCTTGTTACTTATCAATTTGTATTTTAAACGATGTCAGTTGCCCATCCAAAATTTGGACCCCGACTCTTGTACATTACACCACCTACAGCTACTCGGATTTTAAGCATGTTGTGGCCAAATTCGCGAATATGCTGCTTGTTGCAGGCACTTTGAAAAACCAAGCGATACAAAGTAAATATGCCACCTCCAATTTTGCCAAAATTAGCACAAACCCGAAACTGAAAGGACCGTTGGTTGAAAGATTAGCACACTCTTCACCGAAATCGTAGATTTTTATTTTTTATGTTTTTATATTAATTTGTTTGCAGAGTTATTGCTTTATTAAGCGATAATTAGTGTACTTTTATGTAGTTTTTACAAACAACTTATTCAATTGCTGTACCTATATTGACAAAATTTCCATCGCTACTGCAGTATATACTGAATAAAAATTATTTTATAAATTATCAAAATTAATGAAATCAAATCCGTAGTTTTTTTCCTGTAGTTTCCTGTTCTGTTAGTATTTACTAAAAAGTCCTGAATAACACATTAAAAAAAAAAATTTATAGCTACAGGTGTCCCGTAAACGTATATCAATGTTTTTGGGGGATTATATAGTGTCTTGGTGATATATCAATACTTTGGAAATGACAAATCACGAAAAAATACTTCTTAGGGGGAGTTACGACCCTTAAAAGAAGCAGTTGGTTATATTTATTTGTAAGCATTTTCACAACGAAATTTTGCAACTTTATTTTTTTAAATCTAAAAAAAATAATGAAATGGGAAAACGAGCAACAGAAACTTTAACATGACAGATCTGAAAACCCTGTTAGTTTCACATGTTGAAAGTAAACTGTAAATATATAAATAAACTGTAATATATAAACCAAATTATGACCATATTAATTGCACCAAATTTAGCGGAGCTATGGGGGTATATATGACACTCGTTATCCCCCGATATGTCATTGTTAAAATGAAAAAAATTGGCCCAAATTACCACCTTGCAGTGCACCATAATTTTTTGATGAAAAACCCAAACGAAAAAAAGTCGATTTACCGGTGGTCCTTGTGTTCCGGATAGTCCAGGTTGTCCCCTCTGTCCTGGAGGTCCTGGCAAGCCCGGAGGTCCTTCCTTGCCTGGCATTCCTGGCAGACCTGTTTGTCCATCAGGACCCCTTTCACCTGCAGCCCCTCGTTCACCTGGCTGCATTAAAAATGTACTAATCGGTCACTTTTCAACACTATCCTTACAAGTCCAGGTGGTCCTGGATATCCTCTAGGTCCATGTACTCCCGGAGTTCCTCCGCCATCTACGATCAATTGACTAACTCCAGCACTTTCACCCGGTGGGCCTGGAGGTCCAGGTGGCCCGGTAGGGCCTGGGAGACCTTGCAGACCTGGAAGACCGCTTGGACCGGGTGCTCCAGGCAAACCCGCAGGACCCTATTTTTGAAACAATTATTTTCGAACTTTTTCACGAAACTTAGAGTACCATGTGTCCTGGTAATCCTCTAGGTCCAATTGGACCTTGTAGACCATGATCTCCTTGATCACCTTTATCACCAGTTTTTCCGATAAGACCGATTGCACCATCACGACCTGGTGGGCCCGGACGCCCTTCAGGACCCTGTGGACCTACATCACCTTGTATTCCAGGGGGACCCTAATTAAAATTAACTAGTTATTTCGATTGTTTTAATGAATTTTTATGGTAACCTGTTCTCCATCTTTTCCTGGTATTCCTTCGGGACCCTGTGGTCCCTGCAGACCAATAGGCCCGGGCGATCCTGGAAGTCCAGGGAAACCTCTTTCACCTTTTTCTCCATCTAAACCAGGAGTTCCCGGTTCCCCTGGTGGTCCTGGTAAAGCTTTTTCCCCTGATGGAGAAACTACACCTGGTAAACCTGGAGGACCAGCTACTCCAGGTTCGCCTTTTTCTCCAGGAGGTCCTGTTAATCCTGGTGATCCTGTTGCACCCTTTAATTAAAGAATTTTGTGTCTGGAAAATAAGATTTGTTTTGTTAATTTACTGGCAATCCGACAAGTCCCATTTCTCCTCGACGTCCAGGAGGTCCTACAAAACCCGGTTCACCTTTTGGACCTTCAGCTCCTGGAGACCCTTCTCTTCCTTGAGGACCACGAGGGCCATCAAGTCCTGAAAGTCCTGGCAATCCGCGATCTCCTACAAAAAGTACATCACTGTATTCCTGCAGATGTCTTTATTATCCAATACCTCGTTCCCCCTTTTCACCAACTTCTCCTTTTTCACCTTGTTCACCTTTGCTTCCTTTCAATCCTTGAATTCCGGGAAATCCCGGTTCTCCACGTGGTCCTGGCGGTCCAGGAACGTTACTCGGTGCTGTTTGTTGGCCAATTTGGACTCCGGGAGTTCCAGGTGGACCTGGTGGGCCCTTTTATAACAAATATAGACTCAATTAATTTTTTTTCAAATTTTGCTTACACTGGGTCCGATAAAACCTCTTTCGCCCATTGGTCCAGGTTCACCTCTGTTACCTTTAGCTCCTCGCAATCCAGGATTTCCATCTTTTCCGGGATTTCCGGGAAATCCACGATCACCTCTAGGACCTCTGTTACCAACAGGACCCTCAGATCCAGGAGGCCCCTGCGAAATGTTTAAATTCACGTAATTGCCGACGGAAAAATCTGATTGTTTACAGGTAACCCTGGAGGTCCTTGTGGTCCAACAGGACCTTGAATTACTTGGCCGTCATTTGTGCTGACCGGACCTGGAAGTCCTTGCGGACCAGGCAAGCCTTGAACTCCCGGTAATCCAGGAATTCCATCAGTTCCTCTTTCTCCTTTAGGACCAGTACTGCCATCACTACCCTTCTCCCCTTTGGCGCCCGGAGTACCATCCTTTCCAGGAGCTCCAGGTGATCCCGGCGGTCCTTGTAAGCCTCTAATACCTGGAAGGCCTTGTAAGCCCGGTGAACCCTAATAATACTCACATTATGACAAGTTGATCGATTGGTTTTAATGTTGACATGCATTATTACAAACATTTTTTAGTAGTCAACCTACGGGTATGCCGGATGTTCCTGGCAATCCTCTAATTCCAGGTCGTCCAGGTAATCCTGGTTCACCCATTAACCCCATGGGACCCCTTGGCCCAGGTCTTCCCTAACAGTTAATAAAGCATTAGACTGGTTAGAAGCAAACAATGTGCATTTTTGTATTTTTTTTGTGTGGGTTAACTGTTGACAGGCTGTTTCTTGATCGACATACTGGATATCCTGGCCTTCCAAATTCTCCTCTTTCCCCACGCGGACCTGGAGGACCTCTTCGACCTGGTGGTCCCGATTGTCCTGGTTCGCCAGGCAAGCCAGGAGGACCCTTATTTTCATTTGTGTGCGTTTTTAAATTGATTTAACAAAACGTGGGTGCGCTATCACTTTGAAATGTGTTTATAATACGAAAATGCTTACATTTGTTCCATTATAGCCTGGGGGTCCTTGTGGACACGTAACATTACATCTTTCAGGTTCTGGACCCTGTTTTAGCGGAGGTTGAACCGGGCTAATTTTCTAAAAAATCGATAATTGGACGTTTTCACCCCGCATTGTGGGCAGTGAATTGAAATAATTACCGGAATTTCTTCACAGGTTTCCCGCTCTGGTTTTGTTGGATCGCAGCTCATTATCATCCATTGTAAATCAATCTGAAACGATTTAAAATTGAAATACAAAATTTCAACTTTTGACCTTTTCAAATTTGAATTTGGAAGAATATATCAATTTTTTTTTGCCTTTCTTAAGTGTTTTTCATTTCGGCCGTTCATTTTCTATTGATTATAAGAAAAGTTTACCCTCTGTGACTTTAGACTTGTAGAAGAGGTAAATCAAACGAACAGTCAAAATTTTTCACTCTCATTGGTGGTTGAAATTTTAGATACTATGAACCTTCTTTCAAAATTACCAAGATGTTTAGCGGAGTAATGTTGGCTGCAAGTCAATATACTTTACACAGACAATACGGTTCGAATTACATCACACAATGCTTGTGTCATTTTCGAAATTTTTGATCACTTTTATAACGATATTCATTTTCCAGTAAGAAGTTTAGATAAAAATTTACAATCGTCAAAATATCTAGTTCTAGTTCACACTTCGATGTATTACTTTAATAACAAATTATTGAAACTAACTTGCAACATTGAATTCATTTTTTCTGTCAAATAATTGAAAACTATGACATGACAACTTGACAACGTAGCACTTTAAAATTGCGCAAAACTAATATGGCTCTCCTGTAAGAGTGGGACATGGTTGTAATAAAAGTACTCTTGGTTAACAGTTTTTGTATGTAGTAAGTTTTACAAAGTTTTACTAATGCAGTGATATCTAGTTCTTTGTGATGTGAGGTGTTAACGAAGAAATCAAGTATGTATTGCGTATTTTAAATTATTTGCAGTTGTAACAGTCACAGGTGGCTGCTAGTTTCCAAACATGTTAAAACTGACAAATTTTTAAAAATACACAGTGGTCGAAAAAATGTATTTATTGATAAGTTCGGCATTTGTTAGTGATGAAATCTGACGTCCACAGGTAGCTCTAATGCTTGCTTCTGACGAGTAGTGTTACTAAAATTACAAAAGATCAAGCTGTTGCATCTTGTTTTCTAAAATTAAATACTAACTATTAGGATATCTTTAAGGGACTTGATTGATGAAATTTGTTATAACGTCTTTTTTTGCGAATTAATCTGCCTATTATTAGAGACAGTTGGGGTGGTTGGTATGACTGATGTTTGTCAACGCATGTGTCAGCCGACGTGACGTGATGCAAGTCACAACATCAAATCGAAGTAAATGTAAACATAACCTCAATCACAAATTAATTATCTCCCTCTAAATACTTTTTAAAGAAGAACATTTTCTAAAGCAAACTTGGCAGTTAAAGAAAAGTTTTGCAAAAACTTTTACGTTGATTTTATTTAACATGTTGCCTTTTTAAAGTTTATATACAGATTGTTTTATGAAAAACGCCTCAGTTAATAGCTATCCTAGTTTTTATTCATTAGTGTTAGATGATACGTATTCAAAAGGTGCATCAAGTCGCTTTTGACTTTTTGATAGACAAAGATGCCGCAAAAAAGGGATGTCCTCTCATATGTCAGAATTTCAAATTTGTCAAATGTTGTCATTTTCTGTTCATATTAACAAAAGCTTCGCATCCTCAATTTAGTTACATTCGTGCCTCAATNNTTGTATTTTTCGTTTGTCATTAACGTCTGTCAAAAACATATCTCATTCAAAGGCGACTTGATGCACTTTTTAAATGAACACCGCTAGAATTTAAAGGAGTTTCAAAAGCTCAACAATTGATCCAAAAAAGTTATTTTACAATGTTTTTTGTCTATCGACTTGTTTTTCAAATTAAAAAGAATGTTTTTTTAATGATTTTTAATTTTTATTTGTTTTCTTTTCGTCAAAATTGAATGTTCTCAAAAATTTGCTATTCAAACTTCAACATCAAATTCAGAAGAATGAAATAATCCAATATAACATTTTTTAAATAAATTCTTGGTTAAGTGGTTACAAGCATCTCGACATTTTTTTAAAGGCATGTAACTCACTTAAAATATATTTCAACGTATTTAGGCTTCAGGCTTATTTTATAAAGTTTGCCCACAAAATTGATTTTAACAAAACTAAAACTAACGAAAATCAATCATAATTGTATGTAGTTGTAAAAATAATAAAAACATTTATTAATGACATTTAAAAAGTTTAGTGTCAACAAAAGTTGACTGCCACTCGTGAAAAGAGATAAGTAAAATTTTGACTTCAGACTGTGAAGTGTTTAATCAACTAAATCTTGATGTCAGTGTGTGCAGCAAGATAACTTCATATTCAATTTTTGATGTTTTGTCTGTACCTTACATAGATACACAATTTACAATCATGGTAACAATATACACAAAAAGTAGGTGTTATAGATATTAAATCAGTTTTTTTTTATTTACAGAGTGTGTTTAACTGTTAAATTAATAATGTGACATACAGTTCTCATGACCTTAAGCCACTGAATTTAATTTTTCTAAATCGACCTTTATCACTTTTTTCGTTCACCATACTGTTGATTGTTGAATTGTTTATATTTTTATCTGTTTTTAATGTTTTAGATTAGACATTTCAATTTTGTACATTTTCTTGCTTTATCAAAAAAAAAGTTCTCCCCGGCGGGGAATCGAACCCCGGTCTCCCGCGTGACAGGCGGGGATACTGACCACTATACTACCGAGGATTAATGCTAGATTGCTGAATTTGGCCGTCCATAGCGACGTCGTTTTGTAATTTAAGAAAAATAATAAATACAATTCGGATCACCATGATTATATATTGGCAAAAAGATCATTTGTGCTTACAGATGCCTTTGACTACCAACATTTATAATCACCCAGTATATTCATTTAAAAGCTAATTGTATAAATTCAAATATTTAGTTCTCAACTCACCTTTGCTCATTAAACAATATTGTTGCAACAATGCAAATGATTATTCATATTTACGAT
>QDEB01081368.1:0-16672 GCA_004193795.1 Asbolus verrucosus
TTCAACTTGTCCAGTTGTAACTTGCTCTTGCTGTACTTCTGTAACGTGACCTTCTTCAGTTTGTCCAATTGTAACTTCCTCCTGTGGTATTTCGGTGCCTTTACCTTTTTCAACTTGTCCAGTTGTAACATGCTCTTGTGGTACTTCTGTACCGTGACCTTCTTCAGTTTGTCCAATTGTAACTTCCTCTTGTGGTATTTCGGTGCCTTTACCTTCTTCAACTTGTCCAGTTGTAACATGCTCTTGTGGTACTTCTGTACCGTGACCTTCTTCAATTTGTCCAATTGTAACTTTTTCTTGCGATACTTCAGTGCCTCTACCTTCTTCAGCCTGTCCAACTGTAACTTCTTCTGGCGGTATTTCAGTACTTTTATCTTCTACAGCTTGAACAGTTGTAGCTTGTTCGTGTGACAGTTCAGTAACTTTACCCTCGTCAATCTGTGGTAGCTCTGTACCTTCACCTTCTTGTACTTTGGTGCTTTCACTTACTTCAATTTGTCCTTCTGTGATGTGTTCTTGCGGTAATTCAGTACCTTTACCTACTTCGACATGTCCTTCCGTGATTTGTTCCTGTGGTAATTCCCCACCTTTACCTTCCTCAATTTGTCCAAATGTAACTCGTTCTTTTGGTACTTCAGTACCTTCTTCTACAGCTTGTCCTTCTGTGGTTTGTTCTTGCGGTAATTCAGTATCTTTACCTTCTTCAACCTGTCCGACTATTACTTGTTCATGTGGTATTTCAGTACCTTCACCTTCTTCAGTTGGTTTAGCTGTAATTTGTTCTTGTGGTCCTTCGGTTCCTTGTTCAGAGGGTAACTGAGCACTGGCTGTTACTGGTGCTTCTTGCGGCAAACCCGTGCCAATTTCAGGTGCCATTTCTGTAACATGTTGTATTATATGAATTTGTTCAGTAGTAATATCCTTGGGTTCTAGTGGCACTTGTTCTTGTGGTATTCCTGTGGCTTCCTCTTTTTCAGTTTCAGGTTCTACAATATGTTGTTGCGGGAACTCTAAATCTTCTTCACTTTGTTTTACAGGAACATGTTGTGGTTGTTCTTCTTCAGGGAATTCCGTAATCTGACCTTGTTCAAATATCGATTCGGTAACATGCGATGGTAATTTTGAAGTCTGATCTTCTAATAATGCTTGAGTTGTATGTTCTACTGGTTTTTCTGCATGTTTTGGTTCATCGACTTCCCCTTTTGTTACTACAGGTTGTTCAGTATCTTTTCTTTCTTCAGTTACATGTTCTGGTTCTTGTTCTTTTTCCGCTTCATCCAGTTCCGGCTTTTGTGGTAACTCTGTACCTTCATCTTCTTTTAACTTTCTTTCTGTTGTTTCCTGTATTTCTTCTTCTGGCTGCTGCCCAGTAACATATTCAGGTCTTTGTGTTTCTTCATATTCTGTTACTGCCGGTAATTCCGTAGCTTTATCAAGTTCTATAACCTGTTCATCTTGCTTTTCAACATTTTCTGTAGAGACAGGTTCATGTTCTTGGGGATATGGCGTTACTTTATGCGAAGGAATGTACGTTTCTAAACCTGGTGGCCCAGCGGTTACGATTTCGTGCTCCGGTGGAATCTCGTTTTCTTCTTCAGCAGGAATTTCAGTAACAGGAATGTCAATTCTTTCAGTTATCGACGTTTGTTTTATTGTTGTAAGAAGCACTTCTGGATGTTCGGTGACTTGAGATGGTGGTTTTTCTGTTTCTTGGTCGGTACTTTCAGTAACGTGAGACATTTCGTCGAATAGTGGTGTAATGCCACCTTTGAATGGTTCTTCGTGATCTTCTTTTTCAGGTGTTTCTGGTTGTTCACCAGCGTGTTCTTTTTGACTTTCGATGGGTATTAATGTGACAGGTTCGTGAGCAATTTCACCTTCTTTTATTGATAGCGGAGTGGTAAATTCTCCAGTTGGTTCATGTGGTGTAATTTCGTTTTCTTGTTCTGGTAATAATGTTTCTTGCTCGATTTCTTGTGGTTTAGATGTGATCCTGTCGTGAGCTGTTGTAGTTTCATGGAGGATTATTGAAGGTGTAGTGTAGATATAACCAGTTGTTAGTTCTTCTTCTATCATATGATCACATTCATAGGTGTCTGGACAGCATTGTCCTTCTTTGGGTGGTAATGCAGTGCAGTTAACTTTATCGAGAGGTGTTGGACTACATTCTTGGACGGCACATACTATGTCACCCTTCATGCAATAGCAGTGTTCGCAAGGCTTGTCTTTGAAGATGAGGGCGCCGTCAGCGTAAATTTCGTTATTGTGAATACAGTCAACTGGTCCTGGTAGGGTTGTCGTGGGTGGTATTGTGGTGGTGAGTAATTTTTTGGTTGTAGTTTCCAAGAGATTGTACTCAGGATGTTCTGAAATGATCCTTGATTTAGTGGGAATCTTTAAGGATTTGGAGCTGGCCTTACCGCAATCGTATCGAACAGGGCAACAAACACCTTCTTGAAAAACTGGTTTGCATCCTTCGACTTTCAAGGTACATTCCTGCATGACGCAGGCCGTTTTGTTTCTGATGCAGTAACAGAGTTCGCATGGTTTATTGGGATCGGATGGCACTCTGGCACCGTCAGCATAGAAAAGTCCCTCAATCGAGCAACCGTAAGCGTCCAGATGTCCAACTTCCGTGGAAGATTGCGTGGTTGATGTTAGAAGCTGTACCGGTACTGGAAACGAAATGGTTAGTTCTGTTTGTCGGCTTCGTGACATTAGAAGTACCTTCAGGGCAGGTTATAACAGGACAGCACTGATCCGGTCTTTTCTCGACTTTGCAGTCTTGCCCGATCGCTTTGGTAAACGGACATACTCTCAGATAACACATGAGCATCCTGTTATGGCAAGTACAGTTCAGACATGGTTCGTTCGTGATTATCCTGTCGCCTTCGTCGTAATGTTGGAAGTTGTAGTAACAACCTGTCGAATCGGCGACCGGATAATATTCAATGTCTGTCGCGTGATCGTTCACCGGAGCTGCAAGAAGAAAAATTGGGTTAAACTATGGGAAAAAACAAAAATGTGGACCAGCACAGGTCAGTGACAAAATCAAGGCCGAAATAGGAGCGGTCTCGACGATCCTCGATGCATGCAAACGCGACTTGACAAGGCGCATACGTAATTACTTGACTCACACTCGACAGTCTACTGTAAATAGGTGCGAATATTTGCATAGCCGATTAAATCGGCCACCTGTACACAAAGGTAGTACCAGTGGGGCGGACGGGTTTGACTACTGCAGCAACTAATGACTTCCTAATTTTTGAGAAGGCGGGCGGTTAACTAGGTGACTCAGCTGGACAATTCCAGACCTGACACGGTCAAACTGGAAGAGGTAGTTTTCCGGTCGACGAACTCAGTAGTGCTACCTAGAGGAGCTCAAAGAACACATTTTGGCGTTATTTAAAAAAAATTCATTATTCCGACTAAAAGCGAATATGTACCATTTTTGAGTTTTGAGCAGGGGTTGGATTTTTCTGTCTATTGTTACTGTTGCTGATTCTAAGCCCATTAAATTAAAAATCTAATAACATGATATGAGCAAAAATTTTGCAGATTGCCGAAAATTTTATGGTTATTTTATAATAATAGTAATAATACTTTTCAGCATTTTTATCAATGTTTGAAAATTAAAGCACATTGTAAAAATCGTTTTCAGATATCTTTCTCAATTTAGAAATATAAAAAAAAAATACAGTAGTCTGTGTTTTAATATTACAATATCTTTAAAAAAATTTTGCATCAATAGAACCTTCAAAAAACCAAACCAACACACATGATTTTAAACAGTGATATCTATCCTCCCCAAATCTATAATTCATTACAAAACTAATCTCTCCCTCATTTTCGACAATGGTGTGAGAGGAGAATTCAAATAAAAATAGCTTTCTTCAAATGAATTATAAAAAAAGTTGATTTAGATATGAATTTCGTATTTAAAGTTTTTGAACAGAATTCATCGTATTAGTTTACTTCTTATTGTATTTTCTCAAAGTGTCTAAAATTTTACTTCTGTTATATTATCAGTAAAAATCTTCAAACTTATTAAAAAAAAATTAAATTAAAAAAGTAAACAGTGTCCGCTAAAAGGTCTGCACCATATGGCAAAAATTTATATTAACAAACTTATTAAACATTCGTTTGAAGAAGTTTTGCTCTTTCTAAAACTAAAACTTTAGGTGTACCGTAGGTAACGGTAAAACCACTATTATTTGTTAAAATATAGTAAAATGGCATAAAACTTGGTATAATTTTTTTTTTGATTATATTTTCAATCCAAACTATTGTAGCGATAATTTAACAATTAACTAACTATTTTCATAGTTAGTGCATCATAGTGCAGTCTTGGTGCATTTTAAATTCCTTGGAACCTCAGTTTCATTAATTGTGTCAATTATGAGTAAACATAATTATTAAATGTTACTAAATTTAATTTAAGATATAATTGCGTTAGAATTTCAAAAACTTTAAAATGCGGCAATATTGCGTTATGATTTTCTAGAATTTAATTTTAATTAACTTAATTTTTAAGTTACCATGACAAATGTTGCAAGTTTGATATCATTTTTGGGTTAATTTTGTTTAAAGTTCATTAATAAAAAGATGTTAAAACATACATCTTATTTCAATTCTGTAAGTAATTTTTGCTATGAGAATCAAATTGTGATGCCTGTATAAATTATACGAACTTGCAGCTGATCTTACACGGTAAACCGACTTTACAGTACTGAAATGAGGTATACTATATAACGAATCTTATTAGCGAACGATTTAAATTTCCTTTTTTTTTTTCAACGTGTAAGTAACAGATATACAAAATGGATAGTAAGCCACTACTGTAATAAAAAGTTGTAACGTTTTTACCACTTGATTTGATTTCCTGCAATTTTTACAATATTTTAGAAAAATGTTTTGAATATATTTTAAATTAATTTTAATGTAACAATAACTAAAACACATCGCAATAATTACCACACATCCCAAAAATCCAATTTAAAATCAATACTTGTTGAATCGTGTGGATACAGTCCACGAATTTTTGATTTGATGAAGGCCTTCTTCATGTTCTTCGATCTGACCATGCTTTTCTTCAAAAATATTATTTTTTAAAACGTAGACAAAGAAAAAACATGACAACTTTGAAAGAAAACATGAATCATTTGTTAATAACCTTGAAAATAGAAAAGCAACGAAAGGAGCTCTGCGTTAAAATGTATTTTCTGATCTTCTTGCACTTACAATTTAAAAAAAGAGGTAAAGATTTTTTTCATTATTGAGAAAATTCCATAGTAAACTTCTACACGTAATTTCGTTTCATTTCGGTTTCCCCCGTCTCGATTAAATTGATGACGAGTGTAGGGAAAATTTTCTCATCACTAAATAGTTTGTGAAAAAGGACAATGTTAGCTTTTATACTTAGAACTGATTCAATTCTAAATTATATCGGGAAAAGTCATAGAAATAAATTTGAATAGCCCTTATCTAGTTAATTACCAAGTTGATTCACTCCCGACCTAAATTATTCATTCCAGAAATGGCTGAAGTGTAGCTTAGCGGAATATTTAGAATATTTAGCAGATGGCTCTATTCAGCGAATAAAATTTGCAACTAAAACTCCCAAAAGGATCTGGTAAGTGATTTATGATAAAAAAAAAAGAAAAATTGATTTTCTTAAATCGTAATGTTAAAAAAAAACATCAAAAAGTTGTTAATTTTAGTAAAAGCGTTAGTACTTGTGGAGACTTTAACATGACATCAAGCGACTTTAATCGAAAGAACTGGAAGAAAAAATTATCAGTAACATTGTATTACCGTACATTTTTTCTTAGTTAAATTTATTTTTCAATTCCGTAATCTATCTTAAATACTTGAGTTATTGACGGAATTACAACAGGTAATAAAATTTTTGATAAAGTGCGATTACTGCGCCACACAATGACGAAAGAAGCGTATTCTTGTTCAACAGATCACGTTTGCAAAAGAGTAAATTTGACTGCATATTGGAGTTTGCCGCTTTATGATTACGCCACTGGCGAAAAGTCGCAGAAATGACTCGTTCGTCGAAGAAAGAGTTATAGTCGGAGTGAAGGAGCATTCCACCATTCTTCACAATTCATACATTTGCGCGTAACATAATGAAAGTGGAGGTAATGAACCTGTTGCACGCGTTAAAGCCGATCTTGTAAAGTCTGCATTCACGGACATGCCCGCCGAGTGGTATATGAATATTTTCTGCGTTCAGCTCGAAGAGGCGAACGTCCTGCTGGTTGGAGCAAGGAGGAAACTTGTCATAATTGTCCGGATCTGCGATTTGGCGAGGACAGGTAACTGTAAACCCGGTTACATAATCGGCGCATATATCGCGTCATTTTCGAACGCGAACCGGACGAAAATGCGGTGGTCCGCCGGCGTGGGAGCAGAACTTCGCGGAGACTGCTTGGGAGGTCAAGACGCGAACCTCGAGTCCAGCCGATTCGATTTTACACACGGCTCGTAAAAAGTCTGCTTTATTAGCGCTGCTGTAATTACACACCGGATCGGGTTACCGCCGCCACACGAAAAACACCGCAAATCGACCCATTAACACCGCAGACGTTCCCGATGGTCTTGACTGACAGTCGCATACCAGCGCCCATCTGAATAAAACATCGTGCGAATATTCCCGCCGCATGCTGGATGTGTTCCAATGAAGTTGCGGTTCTTAAAATTGTCAACCATTAAAATTCATTACATGCGCGTCTAATTGAATATGCAATGCCAGTTGACGGTATTACATCTGTTACATTATGTTGACAACGTAATTTACTAGTTCACATACCAAGTGCTAACCTCGAAAAGCAGTTCTAGTTCATACCTGTCTAGGTACTTGAATTTTAACAGCCTTGAAGAAGTCATCCCGGCGAAATGACTGTTGACCCCTTCGGATGGACACAGCCGTGTGTGTACACGCTTTTTTACCGTCAGTGTAAATAAATTGTCGTCTGGGCTTCATTCATTTGCTTAATTGCATACGCAAGGTCGGCGCGACACCGCTTTATTTACGTAATCACGTCATAGAAAGCTCTGCCATTCATTCCAACTTTCAGAGAATTCGTCTGATCATAACCCCACGCGCCGCGATTTTTCACACTGTACTGCTTCCACAACAACTTTTCGTTAGCAACCGCCACAGGTAAACAACCTCCGGCCTACACACGGGAAAAATCTCAGCCTGTCGAAACACCAACCCCAAACAAAAGCACGCCATATTTCCCACCCGTAACTTTCAAAAACTACTTGCAAAGTATAATTAACAAGCGCATTTTTCAAAATCTTTCTGCTGAAATTTGTGTTAAAAATGCCTTGGAAAGCATGTCTGATTAATCACATTAATTGCGTTGCGTTGCGTTACTTTACGCCATTTCAAAACTCTGTTTGAAAACATTGTCTCTTTATAAAATTTTTACTAACTTTAGATATTTTTTTTGATTAAACATATTTTCCCCTCGCAAACTTTCTCTAAATCTCATGGTTTGACCAAAATGTCATTCGTTAACTGAAAACTAGTGGTAGTGTGTCTCATAATTACATGTCAATATCTTCGAAATATTAGGAGATAATAGAACACGAAAAAATAAGGATGGGTAATCTTTTATGTAACCTTTTTCTCTAAGATGCTTTCTAACAGAATTGCCATCAAAAAAGGCAATTGGGTTAATTTTATTTGTAAATAATTCTGATACTTTGTGAACTANNNNACATCGAAAACAAGACAAAAAGGGTTAAATGCCCACAGGACGCACGTTGTTTAAATTTAAACACTTCAGATTTATTAACGGAACAAATAAGTCCCGTAAAATATATCAAGAGTGATGTAAAATCTAGAACATCATCGTCGTCATAAAATGTTGCCAAAATTAAATCTTTTCAAATAACCACTTAGCATTTTCAATCCACAACAAACATTTTTTCTTTTCAACGTAATTTCAAAACATACATTTTAAAATGTTTAAATCAAAATATTTGGAAACAGATTTTTAAAAATATTCATTTTACGTAATTAGGTTTAAGAAAAGGGTCACTAAAAAAATATTTAAAGACATGCATTAAAATTACCCTTTTAAAGTAATAATTTACTGAAATATGTATCTGCATTAGAAAATTAAAATGTCAAAATTTTGTTTTTGTAGTTCACAACATTTCGGAATTATTTACAAATAAAAGGGGCCCAGAGTTTATATTTTTTCGTATTCTATCGTATACATATAATTATGAGACATTTGTAGAACAGCTGTATATTAAATTTCAATTATCATAAAAGACAAAACAATGTTGTTTTGTTATAATAGTTTCAAAGTCGCACGAAATTACGTGCTTATTTTAATCTTGCAAAATCGAAAACAGATTAATGGAATTTGAACTATGAATCTGTTATGTTCTAGATGAATGTGCACGACATTCTGACTCATTTGAGCCTAAATAACTCATTATTTTAAATAGCGAAAGGCTGACGTATACGTGTCGCAATTGTTCTTTTAAAGTTTTTTGTTGCGAAAAAGGAAACAACAAAAAATACTTAGGTAGAAAAATAAGTTACATCCGGTCTAACCGTAAATAAAAATGGCAGAATATTTAAGAAGTAACACGATCAAAAGGAATATAATAACAGTGGTAGTGCAAGTACGCCACTGCATAACAGCCAAAAAAAGTAATTGGTACTTATGTAATATAACTCTATGCGTTTTTAAGAACATAATTATTTTATGAAGCGGCGTGGCAAGTGCCCAGATTTTTTTATACTTGAGATAATTATAAATGAGCTGCTTTTAAGCCACTTGAATTTTATTGTCTGTGTGTACGTCAATTTTACTCTGTTTAAAACTATTAATTTTCAATAGCGACATCACTTAAGATAACAGAAAAATGTTTTTATACGGAAGGGTGGGCTATTCTTGAATATGTAATCTAAAAATAGTCGAAGTTACGTAAGATGTTCCGCCTGTGATACATCTAACTCTACAATTACTGTCGCTATTACTAATACGGATATCTAATACTACTACTATGATTACTAAGTAGTGTTTTAGCGGTATTTAAATTTGCTTTGTTTAGAACAATTACTCGAAGTCACCTTCTTTTTTTACTACATTAATTTGCCACTGAATTTCCTGCAGCTCTAAATTCTATTATTAATCCTGGGATCCTCAGAGGCAGTCGCTAGCGACGAGGGTCGGTTCTACTGTTTACTTTGAAGAGGAAGGGCGCTCTTTTTAAAATTGAATTGTTCGATTTAGGCGGGGTGAAACCGTGCCATCCCTCAAATCCGGTGTTTGATGCGATTACTGCAGTTCGTCGGCTCGAAAACTGCGGTAGACATCAAAGAGGACTTCCTCGTCTATTTTAAACCGAGCTAATGAAAAGTCACTTACCGGCTACGGCTGTTTGGGGTACCAAGAGGGCGATAAGTAGAATCAGAGCCGGGCCCGGCTCGAACAACAGAGTCCACGCCGCCATGGCGCGTCCTGCAACAATAAAAAAGAAGTGAAGTTGAAGTTTCGCGTTCGTTGCACTCGTTTTATTGGACAAAATGCTTTTTCCTCCGTAGAGATCGCGATTTCATAGTCGACTTTTTTGGCGGGGTCTTTGACACTGCACGGAGACCAGGGAGAGGAGCTCCTGGATGACTCCGGCAAGGATAATAACGGGAAACGATCCGGAGTTTGAGCGGAGGAAGCGGATTGTTTCCTTGAAGGCTGAGGCTTTTTACGGGTTACAGTCGGTGGGTTCCTATTGCATTTTAATGACGGTGTGGCTCCTTGTTGACGATTATCCGTATTCTGGTTCAATTTATCAAATTAAAGAGCGTAGTTATTCGTAATTATGTTCGACTTCCGAACCGAGTGACGAGCAGTCTAATTGGTTGGCCTTCTGGTGGTGATTAGCTCTTTCTCGGTAATGTGTAAATTCGACTCTTCATGAATACGTCTAGCGAATGGGTTCCGTAACTAGTTGAGCAAACTGGCCGTGGGCCGGCGACACCGTTTTTCCCATGACGCCTTATTTACCATCGGCGCGGACCCGTTAAAGCAAATGTTTGTCTGATTAAAACCTTAAGCGAACGGACAACAACCGTCGAATTCCGAAAGGGTCATCTCAGGCGACGCCCTTAGGCCCCGTGCACAATGTGCAAAATCGCGCATCTCCATCGCACGTGGGAACGCGCAACGTCCAAGGCCAACTGTTACCGCGTCTTCTCGGAAAACGCCGCTTTATGGGGATGACGGCCCAACAGTCCGCGCAGACGGGCAAAAAACGAAAGTCCGTCGCTCCAAAACGGCAGAATAAATTGACGCGGATTTGCGAGAAGACGAAATGATGCTCTTCCACGGAGAGGTGCTTAAATTCAGATCGAAGATCGTGAGCGGTCCGGGTGCCGGAATCTCCTGGACGCGGCGAATCGTCGCAATCCGGTCTTACCGTTTTTATCGTCTGATCCAGCAGAGCTATATTTACCTGCAACCTGTTCGCTGCGCGCAATGTCAATGACTCGCCGCAAAAAACTTAATGATTCATCAAGGAAAACGACTGTAATGATGTAAGAATGGAATTAATTCGAAACTTGCCCGACAACCTTGGCGAATTACTTAACAATAACTGTGTCATTAACGGCCGAATTTTCC
Organism: Asbolus verrucosus; assembly: GCA_004193795.1. Lineage (NCBI taxonomy): Eukaryota > Metazoa > Arthropoda > Insecta > Coleoptera > Tenebrionidae > Asbolus > Asbolus verrucosus. Next base: position 10,662 of record QDEB01081368.1, read on the forward strand.
GGGACCGGAGTCTCGCACCCTCTGCGAGTGGAAGCGATTTTTGCCGGTATCCTGCACGACCGGTTGTGTTCTGTCGCGATTAAAGCGACTTCGCCATTCGGTTACAGTTAACATAAGTTATAGGGCCATTATGGCAAAATTATTATCCGGAAGGTCAGTGTGCCAATGAAACTGGCTGTCGATTTTTACAGGACCAGTTCCAAACAACGGACCAAATAAGATCCCGTTGATCTTTGAATTCGGCACACCTACGGTGGGATTTTCCCATTGGCCAATTAATATCGAGCGAAGAACAAACATAAATCGCTAAAACAAATATCTTTGGGGGATCTCGTATGTTTGTAGATACCTGGACCGATAGTCGTGGGAACTAGATAATGTTTGGAGACTAACATGGGGATGCAAAGTACGTCGGCAAACAGGCGGTGGTTAGCAAAGAAACGGCCAGTTTACTCTCGAACACCGATTAATCTTGAGAAAAATTTTTCAAAAATTTTACCACTGATGGGGTAATCCTCACTGTCACTGCACCGTCACTGCCACTCACTAAATGCAATGACTTACCTCGCTCAGTGCCTGGATGGGAGAAGAAATAGTCCGCACGGGTGGTTCGATGTGGTGGTGTTCGCGATTTATGTCCAGGAGGTCGACACCAAGAAGATCGAGCGGACAACAGACCGACCAGAAGTGAACTCATGCGAAGCTGCGCGCCGCAACTTTAAATAGTCGTCGGGGCGGGGGAATTGCTGCTCTTGGGCAACGAGTCTGTGGCGCTTTTGCTGCCGTGTGTGATTGGTTCGCCCCAGGGTAGAGAAGAAGCACGGCGGAATGCACGACGCCGACGGCCAACGCCGCCCTAACACCAGGACAACTCCGCAATCGATACTTGTATTGTTCGACGTCCGGTGGCCCTTTTCTGCTCCAGATTCTGATGCGATTCATAAATTAAGATGTGTCATTTCGCCTTGGGACTTTTCGCATTACCGTTCCTCCAGCGCGGCTCATCTTCCTTACCTACCTCAACCGAACCGATGGAAATTTCACAATTTATCGAGACCTGCGAATTAGACATTCTTTTCAGATAACTGTAATATACTTACTTGATGCGTTTTATTAACGATGCCACTCGAGATGGTAGTTACAGACTAATAGCCACACGAGAATGCTGAAATGCTCATGTAGGAAGAGAGGCTTCCGTAGTTTCAGTCATAAAGAGGACATTCATCCACATCAAACGAAAGATCTTCAAATTTTCACAACAGAAGAAGTGACATCTACCCTTGGTGGGATTTCCGTGTTTTAATCGTGGGGTTATAAATTCCAAGGCGTGATGAATTAGTTCGTAGGAACCAACCGCGACAAAAAACTTATCGCGCACCAAATTACCAAGAACTATGATGCAGATTTGACAGATGTAAACAATGGTTAATAAAATTTTAGGGGAAATTCCATAAATAAACTTAAGTAGAAGTGTTTCAATTGCACGCACAGAACGGCGGAAACCAGTACGTGTTGCAGATAACGGTTGAATTATCAGAGTAGTAGGAAATTTTACGATCTGAATGTGCAAATGAGTCAAAGATCAATTGTTTTGTTTTCGTTGCAGACATGCTGGTACCATCGGGATCAAAATTTCTTAGTCCGAGACAGTCGCCAAGCGTGCGGGGAGTGTGAAGTGTGAAAAAAGTACAGGAACGTTCCCAGCATCGTTTCAGTAATTGGTATGCGTCCGTCTAATTGCGTGTTTGCTCGTCGTAATTCACTTAAAAGTGAATGAGTAAACAATGTTTAACATAAAATGAGCATTATCAATATTTGTTCATTCGGAGTCTGAATTCGTAAACATAATTACATAAATAAGATCGAGCGAGGTTTGATCTACGTACCGGTGTTGATGGACAGGGAAACTTCAACGGCCGATCACAGCGCAAACGTTTCGAAAAATTTCAAAAATCGCCGTAGTTTTGACGTTTTCCGCCGGATGCTGATGCAACAGACTGGCGTCGCGACGCTGGACCGCCGGTTAATAGAATCGTCGCCCTCCGGCAGCGCGCGCGCCCTCCCTCGACCTACCCCTACACGTCTGGTGCGACCATATCGAACCATCTCTGCAACAATTATCAACTTTGCCGATGCGCAAAAACAAATGTGACTCACTCGGGGGCGATCCCCCAATCTCGCCCGTTTGTAAACAGCATCCTCGAGTCTATTGTGTAAGAATCGAGGCCTGGGTGCCGAGATAATTCCAGTTGCTATTAAGGGAACCGAATGAGGTTCGATTGTGTCGGGATCGAGCACATATGAGATTCGTTTCGTAATTACGCGTGCGGATGAAAGGGAAATCGCATGGCTGCTGCTTGTAAACACTTTCACCACATTTCTTCTCTCGGTGGTTAAAGAGGCCAAGAGCGACGGCCAAGTTCAAAGTCGCCGGGTGGGAAACGTTTAGCAAAAAATCGTAAATGTGTTTCAGTTTCGTAACGGCGGCCGGTCAGGGCCGGACTCTAACTGACGCTGATGAAATTAATCGGAATTAATGAATCACGGTGAGGCTAACCCCACCCAGGATTTTGATCTGATTTCTGGCTAAAAATAGCCGAATCAATTGATTTTCGACGAGTCGGATGGGTTTGAGGCATTACTGGTTTCACACGATATGTTGGTCAAAGTAACTGTGAAAGATATTATAGACTTGGATGATAGTTAAAAGGATAATATTACGTATTAAGGCCGAGATTAATGGGCGAGAACGGGGCAATAAGTTGGGAATAAATCGAAGTTCGGAAGGCGGAACTTTGCAACATCATGTTCATTTAATGGCATTTAGACTCATCAACTTCATAAATGCATCACGAACATCACTTAATAGCAATGACAGAATTAGCTCTTCAAATCATTTTATGGCCGTACAGGTCAGCTGATGTGCTTTGCGGTAGTGGTTAGGTTTATGTAAAGGATATCTCACAGTTCTGAAATTTATATTACAATAAATTACAAGATTGTGCCTAAACACTATTTTACGCTATAATAATAAATTTTATAATAAATCCGCTTTTTTACCTGTTGTATCAAATTTATTATAAAATTTATTACTGTGTAAAAGGCCATCTTAATATTTTAGGAATTCTCAATATTAATCATACTGAACGAAACATTTCGAGACAATTTATTATTTTTAAATCTCTTATACAATACAATAATATTTTTTCCAAAAATTGTTCGTTTTCCTGTTAAGTGTAAAAGAAAGTTAACAATAAATTCTGAAATTTTCATGACACGAGTAGGTCTTGTACAATATAAATTATTGCGGTTTTTCTGTGGTTCAGAAATTCTTATTATAGAAGATTTGTAGGAAGTAGAATTCTGAGTATTGTGAGATAATTTCAATAACGTTAATAGGAGCATGGCCCCAAGAAGGGCGCGCGCTCTCCCTCGAGCTACCCTCGATAAATATCGGGTCATTGTAAAGAACTACAGAATGAAAATGTGAAGTCGGCTCAACCTTAAATACAAATATGTTAAATTATTTCAAGATTTCGTATGCACATTCCTGTGTTGTAAAAATTTTTGGCATTTGTAAGAAGCGTTTACAATAAAAGTTGGAGTTTGATTAAATGCTATACCTAATTAAGTATGTAAAAATTCAGTAAAAACAAATTGCAATTTTGATGTTATATCTTCTTTAAAAAATTTACATACAAAATGCATTAATTTTGTGGTTTCATTTTAATTGCAATAGTGAAGTAATTTTAAATTCATAGAATTTTGCATATGCGGAAGAAGAAATATTAAAATTAAAAAAGCGCGCCGTACTTAACGTCTCAAGATCTGGAAATATTGAATTCTAAATTTGAAAATTAAAACGATTTTATAGAAAAAAATGTTAGTTTCATTGTTTTACTGCTATCACTGAGCAAAATTCCTCAACGAAAAATTGAAATTTTAAAAATCACAGAAAATATTTGAGAGAGAGTTTGTTTTAATGTTCAGTTTTGTAATGAATTTGACTGAAATAAAAAATTAGAAACATCTTAGGTACGATGAAGTTAAAACGACATTGTGCAATACACATTTTATTAAGCAGATCTTCAAGATAACAACAATTCTCAGAAACTTGAGATACCTACCTATTAAACGCGACGTTATAAGAAGTGGCATAATGAAGCCAGCGTTTCATTGTTAAACTCATTATTTAAAAATTCTGAGCTTTGCATATTATATTTTTCTTCATTCTTGGAATAAAGTTGACATTGATATATAAATAGTGTTCTTAAAAAGACACTCTTATTTTTAAGTTATTCAGGTTTTCTCGGCTTTTTCCACCAGAAATTTTAACACTTGACTTTTCACGGTTATAGGATGGGACATGCTTGATACAGGATCCTTAGTTTTAGAACCAAAAACTATGTTTTTATTTTTAAATTGGTTTATAACGGAAAACGAAGATTCTTAAGTTGCAAAAGAAAATTTTTCGGTTTTCGCAGCTCAAATGAAGCTGATATTTGAGATACAAAACCAACACAACAAGCATTATGGCCTATTATGAGACGGGCTGCAATCATTGTGATGCCCCTCGGTTTTATGGTCACCAGGGTGTCCCTGGCCGACGTGTGCACATGCACAGATGTGTCGTTATTCATCGAGGATTTTGGTCCATTGTTCACCACCACCATAAATCAAATCGTTCGTATTTGCATCATGAGTCTCGGTTTGTCTTTCCAACACCGGTAGCTACGATTATGTCAAATTTCCTTAACAATGCGCCAGCCAGGGTTAAGTTGATTAATGTTAAGCAGCTTGGAATCCTGAGAGTGAGGTAATTTATTCAACCTGGATGCAGTGACAAGGTGTACAAGCGGCGATAAAACCGATTCATGCCGCTCTAACATGAAGATCGTCAAAGTACTGTTACTTTACACTTTTGTTCCCACATTATTCCCCATAGTATATTTTCGATGGATGCTGCGTAGGTGGCAGGTCGCCGTCTCACATGAAATTTTATTCAGACACGAACGGGCGATGTGACAAATTGATATGGTCCTTCTATTCAGACTTTTGTCATGCATTCGAGTCTTCTGATTAATTAACCACTCGAACGTTTCGATATTTGTCATCCGAAATTTTTACATTCGTGATTCCTATTCAATTATCATAATCTCGATTTCAAGACGAGCGTTTGTGGGTGTGCGTTTGTTTAAGGAGCGGTTTTCCCATGTTCGCATCGGCAAAAAAAATTCATTTGCAAAAAAATCGTACGTAGCCAGGACCCAGACTAATTTAAAATTTAACCTCGGATGCGTACGTTCCTTCTGACATGTAGCCGCTCCGCGATGTTGCAGTGTTTCTTTTTGTGGATGTTCTTAATTTGGTGTGTCGGCAGCATGTGCATGCGGGCATGTTATAATTTGTGAAGGAAATTAAGCGCTGCCGGTCCTCCAAAGGTTCAGACGGTTTTTCCCGAAACTGTGCCCCCAGGAAACTTGATATTAGCATCCCGCCTTCGTCTGCCGGTCCGATTTGACATGGCGCGAACACTCCTGTCATGCGAAATGCATCGCACATACATTTATACAAGACTTTGGGGCTTGAATTTTGATGCCCTTGGAGACACATAAATTTTAGGATCGATTATCGTTTTTTTGGCGTCGTTTTTAATACGACATTCGTAAGATGCGTTGCATCATTCAGTATGAAACTTTTTCTATTTGTTCACCAAATAGACCATATTTCGAGGAATAATTAGCCAGTCTCCGTTTTTAACACCGAGACACGTGTCTGTACTTCTCGGTCAATTCGATCGTTAATTGCAACACAACTTGATTCAAATTAAGTTCAAAGAATACTGATTTGAATTTTTGTTAACACTTTTGTGGCGAGTACTTTTCCAGTAAAACTGCGAGGAAATCGACATGTCAAGTTTTTGTTGTACAAAAACGAAAGCTTCATGCTTTTCACTCAGACTGACGGAATTAGACCACCATGTTCAATTCATGTGTTTTTGCCCAAAAAAA
>QDEB01081387.1:0-11719 GCA_004193795.1 Asbolus verrucosus
CATAGTAGGGCCCATTTCTGTAGTTGTGTGTTGGACGGTCGACCATAAAGTTGTCAACCCTCGTCAAAGCGGCACGCTTTTTCCATATATTTCTTCCCTTTACTATAATTTACTATAATAATAGGGAAAAAAACGCTAATCTCTTACAGATGGCAACTTTTTAAAAATTTTAATTGTCATTAAAGGTGACATAAGGTTAGTATGATATTAAATAATATTTTAAACAATATAAAATGCTTATCCTGTCATTTGAAATTTATCTGAGATATTAAAATAGAAAAAAAAGCTTGAAAGTCGGAGCGTGTGGATCTTTAAACTCAGTGGATCTTTGAAATTGATTTAATTTATTTGATCTGGGTGCAGAAGTTGCACCTAATATTAGCGCACTCGCATTATTTTGCACGCATTTTCATGTGAAATGATAATTCGAATTATATAGGCAAGTTTGTAATACGTAAAGCAGGGTCGTGACTATTTGGTTGCCTATATGTTAAAATGCAAAGGGCAGATTAGAAATCTGCACTAGGGTTGGAGTAGTTAAAAAATCCGCTAGTACCTAGTCCGCTAGAGGGCAGCATGTGGGCCTAAGTCACTTCTTAAAATTTTGGAAGCTAATAACTTAAGCGCTAAATAACTGATTTTGACTTTTTTCTTTTGTGTGCCTCCATTCGATGTTTGTGACAAACTGACAAAATTTCATTGTGTTATCTTAATTAATAATGAAGGAGGGCTGTGCCCTACCAACAGTCCTTTGAGCTATATTGCCCATTAACGACCTTAGATCTACAAAAAAGACAAAGAATCCGTACATAAAATTTGAACTCGATAGGTCAAAGCGTTCTCAAGTTATCGACGTGATGTCCTAAAGGACTAGCGGCCGAGCGAGCGAGGGACATGGATAAGATCAATAGCGTTCCTCGCTAATGCTCGTGCTCTAAAAATACGAAAAAACTGAGATACAAAATGGCAAAGTAATAAAATTAACAAACCTATATAACCCACATCTTCGTTATGATATTTTTTACCATTTTCAGAAGAGTCAGTGCGTTCTGAATTTTTGTTTGGCTTAATCACTTCACATACAAAAAATTGAAAGTTACTTCTTACGTTCTAACAGGTGCGACATCTGAAAATATTTATGTAACTAAGCCAAAATACAATAATGAAAGAATTAGAACATACAATTTTATCCTAAATTTTCTGTCTGGTCAAATAGAAGTCATTATCCAATGCTGTTTTTATGGAAAAGAATTTTGATAATTTTTTAATCGATTTGAAGGGTAAGAGGCAAGGTTATAGCAATCAATTGTTCGGACGATTTCCATTTTAATTTTCTAATGAAATACAATTTCACTGTAATTTAAAGTATTCCCTGCAGTACGAGTTGAGGAAATGAGGAAACGAGAATCAGATTCAGTCTTGAACAAATAATAAGAACTCTTCAATCATTCATCGGGGCGCTAGAAAGACTAATCAACATCTGTCAATACTGACGGTTACCAACTGAAATTAGAATCACTCCATTTGCTTGCATCGATCCGATTCGCAAGTCTTTATCATAGCTTTTAACGTGGCATTTAAAGGGTAAGATAAATTATTCGGTGCATTTTAAGGATTCGCCATAATTGATTTTACAAGTCTTTTTGTTTTCCCTTGCACAGTCTTAAAACGACGGTCTCCTTGTTTGCAACTAAGTGAATGAAGTTTTAACAGGAAACTAATTCTACCTTGCACAAACTTTGTGTTTGACTTTTACGAAGGAATCTTTAAAATAACTTAATCCGAAATTAAACGTCGTTAGAAAAGTTTCTAGTTTTTTGACAAATAAGACTGACTAAATTAATGGGTGAAGTCACATAACAAATTTAATTTAATGGCAGATGAAAAATGTGTTTATTCTAATTGCAGCTTTATTCTTTCAGCTTGGATTTGTAAGCCAATACTTTTGTCAGTCCACTCAAAAACAAACACCTTTTTTTGTCTTAAACTTATTAATAAGCAATTGTGTTTGATATATCTGGCTCGGTCCCTCGCTCCCTCATTAAAGTGATAACTTGAGAACGCTTTGACCTATCGGGTTCAAATTTTGTATGCAGATTAAAGAATCTGCATACAAAATACAACGCCCTTGAACGAACTTGAACTGTAGATTTTAACAAAGGTTAAAATCTACAGTTCAAGTTCGTTCAAGGGCGTTGTACCTCCACGTAGGAAGGTACAACGTAGGGGATGCACAATTGTAGGGGATGCACACCCTCCTCTTCCTTATTAATTAAGATAACACGACTAAACTTTGTAGTTTATCACAAACATCGAATAAAAACCGCCAAAAAAAGTAAAATTCAGATCCGTTACTTTGAGGGTGCGTTATTTACTCTTAAAATTCTAAGAAAAAAAATCAAATTTTTTCGTAAATAGTTTAAGATATCGAAATGTAATTTTCGATTATACATTATACATATACATTCCCTGTTCCATTCCAGAGGGATAAAATGATATAAACATTACATCCTCCCCATCAGATATAACAATTCAAGATGACACCATCAATTTTTACAGTTCAGATATCCAAATCTATAGAATGGGATATGAAAAACAATTGCGATTGGTCCAGCCTGATCTGCACATGCACATTTAACAATCGATTGTGCCCCAAATGATTTAATTCAAAAGCGGCTTTCTAATATTCATTCCTTGTCTCAGTTCAGAGGGCTAAAATGACATGAACACTGCGCTTCCCTAAATTATGCAACCTCTACGATCAAAAATAACTTATCTTAAGAGAACATCGTAAGATTTTAGTTTCATTATACAAATCTAAAAAAGAAAAACAAAAATTGCTATTGTTCCAACTTAGCTTACACATGCGCGTTTAGAAAAATAAAATTTCCTCAAAAATGGTTAGACAAATTTTGATCAAGATTGGCATGCACAGAAGAGTCTATTTTTTTTCAAAATTGTGACTTCAAAATTCAACACCATAACGACCGGAACGTTATAACTTATGACTAGAGCCCGGATGTTTAGGCACTAAAAATCATTAAAATAAGCAGACAAAAACGCATTAAAAAATAAGCATTTCAAAAAATTGAATAGGCATTACTGTTTCGATGATTTTATTATTTACTTATCATNNAAAAAGATCTCTCCACATCTGTTGATGTTACAGGAGCAAATTTGAAATATGTGATTTCTGGCACATCGTAATTTACGTTTCTTGCATCTGCGTCTCCAGAAAGAATACAAGCTAGACCTTTTACAACTTCAAAATCTTGATTTGTAATAACACTGTTTCACATTTTTCGTTAATAATACGTCCCTTATTGCTTGAGACACTACATATTTCTCTTATGGTATTATTTACAATATTGATGGAATCAGCTAAAGTTAAATCTCTGCTTTCTAAACTTACTATTGCATTAGGAATTACAGCATAATTAGTTGAAATCCAAATCATTTTGTAGACTTTTTTCCTCAAAAAGTTTCTTCGCTGCCTTGATGAAAGCCGCCGTCTTCGTTTAAACTTCAAATTATTTCCTTAATGTTTGTAAAATTGGTAGCATAGTAACAAACAACTGAAATCGACGTACCCCATCTTGTCAATATTGGTTGAGGGCCAAACTTTGAATGTTTCATCTTTAACCCATAAATAAAATTTAGATGCTTGATTTGATTCCAAAGATCCAACAATCACATTNNTTCTTTGAATTTCATCCATTGTGGATTCGTAAGCTCTGTCGAGATCATTTTTTCTAAGCGTTCATTCATTCGGTAAATTTGACCAGTCTTTAAGTTTCTGATGTTAGTCTTCTTCATGTCGCTCTCTTACGTAAGAGAGACGTTAATAATGAAAATTAAGTTTCGACCAGTAAGATAGGAAGGAATTATTTCAATCTACAGATGGAAGTTGAATTATATTTTGCAGACATCACTGTGTTAATATTTCCTGCTGACTATAAACCAAAAAAATCAGAGAAACTCAATCAGTTTTTATATATTTATTATTAGTAAAAAAGTTGAATTTGCTTCATTGATTCGATTTTTTTTTCTCCAAAGAGAAACATAATCTCGAATAAGATCCATTCAAAATAGTTATATAAGTTATATAATAAATCATAAATTAATGTTGTTCATTGTATCCAGTTAACAGTTTCAGCTAATTAGTGATTTTAAAAATTACAATCACACATACTTTCAAATATATATAAAGTGATCATCATCAACACTTTGCTGACAATTACATAATACTTAATTTGAATAACTATCACATAATATAACCTCTAATCTTCATATAAAGCCTAGATAGGGTAAGAAACCTTTTTATGAAGATATCGTGTCTATTAAGACATCGAGGTGGTAACCTCGAATTCAGATTAATATTCTGATCGTATCTGCCAAAGATTTTTATCAATTTGAAGGAGTAACACCTTTAATGCTTCAGAGCTTTCTGTTTTAAAAGTAAAAGAGAGGAAAATTGTCCATATCAAGATGCCTGGAAGCCTTCGTAAAAAACAAATGGTCCGTAGTTTAGCGTTAAAAGACCTGTCTTTAACTACTTTTTTAAATCATGAGTTTACAATAAACGACACCTCATCAACGACGACGAGGAATGACACGACAACCCCCAAAGCGGTACACGAACAGTCACCCAACAAGAGTTTGTTTTAATTGAGAGGTAAATGCGATGAAGCCCCGGCGAATACCAAACATCAATCAACTTTCCTGACAATGGGTTGTCTAAGTAGAGAGCTTCGCCTGCCATCAATATGTAATCGATCCGGTTAACAACATCACATAAGCTTTTTAAGCGTTGAAGCTTTCGGATTTATTAAAAAGACAAAGTGGGAATGGTCTCCCATACCTCATTTCCGGTTTCAATTTCACCGACAAACCGAATAACAAGAAAATGTTGCGTTGTATTACAAGAGATTTCTGTAGTTTTCACACAAACTTCAGCGATATTTTTCTTATGGTCACGCGAACTTCATATTTATCGTTAAGCTGTTGGGTATTATTAAGTCAATGTGAATTGTTACGTTTTTTTTTTTAATTGTTTCGTAAAGTTGACTGAAGTTTGAAATTCTGTACTTTTTTCAGCTGTATTCGTGGCGATTATTTAAAAGTTTTTTTACATCTGGAGAGAGGAGAGGTGAACGAGTACACGCCGTGGGAAACATTACTTTGCGGAGGTCTTGCAGACATTCCCACCGTACTTTACTCATCCGGTTCCGGATTGGTACTGGAATTTCATTCGGGATCTCATACAGTTAATTCCACTGGATTTTCGGGGACCTTCAAGTTTATTGATAGACGTAAGTAGATTGGCCATTGCTATTTAATTTAATTTAATTTTCAAATGCTTTATTGAATGAAGATCAATACAATTACATTATCACTATTTGGAAACTAATTAAGGGCAGGAATTAACTATTTTCCTTCCATATATGAAAAATATAAATTTAAAAAATAATATAATGTTCATAAGTGACGTCATGAAAGAAGTTTTTCCTCATAAGTTGTTTGAATAATTCAAAAATAACTTTGTTTTCTATATTTTCTTCTTAACAAAATTCAACTTTATATATATTTTATATATTTAAACTTCAAAATTCAATTTTATAAATTAATGAAATCTACACTGTTTTCAGAAAATATTCTGGGAAATGACAACACATGCGTTTGCGTTCATTACACCGTTTACCTAATAATCAAATATTAAATAACAAATTATTAAAATTTATCATTAGTTTCTAATGCATTTGACCACCCTCGAGAAACTATTTGTAAGCTTCCAAAACTTTATTATTCGTGTCACATTTAACGTTGGATTTTGTTCTATCAATCCTGTTACAATCAAAAGTTCAGCTCACTTGTATCGTTATAAAGTTTGTTTCAGTAAAATCCATCGGTTACAGCACATTTAATATTTCTTAAAATTGAGGTGTCACATGTATCTTCTATTGATTACAAACAAGAATATTTAAATCATAACGATCCGTCTCACAATGAATACAGAATTTTTCATAAAGAAATCACAAACTCAAAGTCAAAGCCACTTATATTTAAGACGGAAAGCGAGAAAAACAGAAAGCGTTTTTTCAATTATTCCCTGCAACAGAAAACTTTGTTTTTAAATCTTGTACATAAATACAAACACATAGTATTAAATCAAAACGTTTGATGAGGAAAAAAATACACATTGAGAAAGAATTACAAACGATGAATGTTTTCTAGGTCAAATTCAAAATATAAAATATATATTTATTCGTTTTCTTTCACTAATAATTTATTAAATTTTGGTTGTCTGAATTAGAAATATGTGTATCCATTTTTAATTCGTCAAGATGTCCCACGCGGAAAACTCAATTTTTTCATTACATTAAAATGTTTAAAAATAAAGAAATGAGAAGGAAAACCAGTGTCAATATAAAAAGAATCGTCTGAAAATTACTCATTTTTTTGAACATTTGAATTTGTTTTACTTTCATAACACGTCATATTAATTTTCTTTTTGAAATTGAACATATTATTGGTATATGAAATGGGCAAATAAGCAAACGGAACTTCAGAACTTAATTTGTCAAATAAAGTTATGAACACTGACAGTAAGCGGGGTGAATAAATAAATATTGGATGAAGAGTATGGTCAAATTTCCTACGGAAAGGTAAATATTTAACAATATTTCTGTTCTACTAAATCGCATGTTATATTCAACAAAATTTTATATTAAATATTTGAATTTATTCTCAAAATCCGTGGTGATTTTTTATTTGTGTTATTTCGCCTGGTCATCTTTAACCAAATTGATTTTTTAAGACACAATTTTAAACGGTTTGTAGTTTTTTATGTTAATTTAAAAATATCACACTTTTTTTACTCAATTCAAAGGATTTCCCCAAACATTCAATTTCAGTTCTTCATTCAGCTAGTTGTATTATTGAAAAAAAAGTTCATGGAATATTTAAAACCATCGTCATTTAGATGTGGTCGTTGGACATTTTCGTGTGGGTTACTGCGGTTTTTTCCAATTTTTATCCAAAGCTGCAAATTAAATATGGGTTAAATGCAATGACCAATAAGTATCGTGGAAATTATGGTGTAGTGATAAATCTTACTCATTTAAAAATTCTAGTATTTCCAACATGTTGCCATAACGAATCATTGTTTATTCACGACAATTAATGCGGGTGCTGCGTAAATGGATATCAATGAATTCACATTTATCAACGTATTTTTTAAATTTTCAGTAACATTAATATTAAATGGACAACATTAATTATTCTTATTAAACTATGTTCATTAATCAAAGATTTACAAGTATTTATTATTTAATATGTTGAAATAATCCTCAAATGAACTTTATTAAACGAAAATGTATTATTGCAAACCGCTTTATTAAATTTAATGAAAAAACAGTTTTTAGAATCCTCGGTAAACTGAAATCATTTAAATCTTTTACAAAATGATTCTGAGCACATACTCGCACATTAATAACCTCAGCGCTGATGGAGTTAGGATGAGTTTAACCGGATCAAACAATATGTTATTAACATTACCGTACAGCAGCGCTGAAAGCACGGAAACAACTTCACGGCGTAATAGAATTTTGTGTTTTAATGTTTGATACCGTTAAACGTTGCCTTCTCAAGTTGCATAGGGTTGGTATCTATGCAAAACGTGGAGTGAATATTTCAGAAGTTGTTAATTTGTTTCAGACGCTTATGTAAATCATTCCTGAAAAATGTGAAGTAGCTGTCTTGCGCGGGAATTAACTGTTGGTTAGAGCATCTGAAAGGAGCAATATCAATTAACACAAAGTTAGCATATGTAAAGAGCCTCGCTGTGAACAATCTGAAGAGCGTGGAAGATGTCGGATGTTGTACACAAACGCAAGACGATTTAATAAATCGCGAGGGGTGAAGTGTCTGTTTTCTCGTTCCGTGTTCTTCACTCCGCAAAGAGAGGATGTTCATACATTAGGCGCAATTGCCGGAAATTCCATACTATTGTAATGCGGATGTGAGTGCGAAGCAGAGGTTACACTGCATCTCATACATTATAAGGAATTTGCACCTTGTTTGCCCCCAAACACCAATTAAATGTGGACAAAAGCGCTTTGCAAATACTACGCTATTTTGTCACAGGTCGGAATGTCAAACTTGAATACTGTGTTAGCAGTCATTCAGAGAGAATTTTAATTACGACCGAGTTGCGACAATGCGAAATAATGCGAAAGAAGAGAAGGAAAAAATTTTAGTGAAACCGTGCCCTAATTCATAGATAAATTATTCAATATCCAACATTCAGTTTTGCTTCCTTTGTTTCTCTTTTTTTACAGTTTTCAAGAACTACATTTTCCTCATAAAGCATATATTGAAGGACAATAATAAAAAAAGAAAAATTTACGTGTACTTGTTTCGCCTTGAAGTTTCGTTTATTTTGCATTTGCTTGAATATTCCATTAGCGAACTTGGTAAAATGCATTTAATGCTTCATTTGCATATTGATAGAAGATGAAGATTTTACCAAGAAAATTCATCATTCCACTACAACTATACCGCAAACTTATTAGATATTTAACTAACTGTGACTACATTAAAGCTCTATTTCCGTCAAAACTAACTGTTTAAATTACTAAATGTTAAGTAGAAAGTTTACTGGTTCAACTACTTTGTGCAGCTGTACTCGTTTTTTTGGCTCCCATTTACTCAAGCCGGGAAAATAATTTCATATACTTTGTAACTATTTGAAGTAGCAGTTGTGATGTATATAGTTTATACGTACAATATAACTAAAATTGTAAGTATCATTTTTACTTTTCGAATTATTAAGAATCATTGACATTATTTGAGTTAATAGAATTTTTTCTCATCTTCAATAACACCACAGTTGTATGTGACTTCTGGCAATATTTTGCTGCTCATAGGTCTCCAAAACTAGTAGAAATGTCATGTGGATTTTTTGCATAATCTTTTATAACTATACAAATCCAACAATCCTATTTTCGGACTGAAACACGATCAGTCTAATGTAAAAAAAAATTTGTGTTTTCCCAACATATGCCCTTTTCCAAACTTATTATGAAAAAGAAAGTTTTAAGTTATACGTTGAACATTATATATTTTTTAAGTAAATTAGTTACGTAAAATGAAGTAAATACAGACTTAATGATCTTCTGACGTTTCTTCATTTGCAGTTGTTGACCACTCGAATATTAGAGCGTAGAACCATTTTTTGTCCTCAGGAATGTACTGAATTAAAAACTTTAAATTATCCATTTTGTTAACATTTATAGGTACTTCTGTGTTGTAGGTTTTGCATGTCACTTCAGTTGGGAGTTCTGGTTTAGAACCAGCAACTTTTACTAATGAAAAGGAACATGTAATAAATCCGTCTATAAACTGTGAAACAGTAATGACTCCAGAATTTTTGAGTCAAATTTGTATTCGTTATACTGTCAAGTTTGGAACGAGACCTTCTGGTCTTTAGACGTCTTTTCTTTTTCGGTCTCTATTGACTGAACCGTTTTTTTTGTAAAATGCTGGCCACCATTTTTTACAGTTAATTATCTTGGAAGTTCTTATTTCATTAACTAGCAATTTTTTTGCGTTGGAGGAATTTCTAATGAGCTCTATGTAGTCGTCATGTGCATAAATTCTGTACACCTTTCTTATTTTTCTCTTCACTGTCCCGCAGTCTCCGTCAATCATTGAATGNNATTTTTATTTTGGCCTGGGCATCCATCTAAGAAAATATGTATTTCACCTATATTATTGAGAGTAAATCCATTCACGTAATCATTTAAAAAGTGCAAACTTCACTGGGTGCTTTAAGTGTTTGTCCTTCATGATATGAATATAATATGGCATTTCCAGTTTTCAAATTATGAATACAAATCTCAAATACCCAAAGCTGCCGCAAATAGAAAATTTCTTGAACTGGAATGTGAAGCAGCGGCAAGTTCAGCATGTAATCAAACACAATCCCCATAACATTTTCATTTCCAAAACTGAACTTTTTTATTTCCTATGCTTTGGAGAAGAATTTCTGTGCTCTTTGCTTACAGACAATATGCACAAATTGGCTGTCTATATAAATGATTGGTAGCATCGTATAATGTGCTATTTTCAATCTTGCGCGCTTGATCAAAAATACAAAAAAATGACATAAAACCATATTCCCCCAAATTGTTACTTGTGCCCTTTTCCAAATAACCGATTCAATTATAAAGATGACTGCGTTGGCTATTTTATTCTTTTGAAGACATAACACTGTCGTCACACTAATCTTTCATCTCATAAATTTATTCCTCTTGTATTGTTCTGTTCCATTTATTTGTATTTAGTTACTGTGGTCATCTTGTTCAGCGTTCATTTTGTTTGGACTGTGTTGTGGAATCAATCATCTATTGCAAATAACAGTGTATATAACAGTAAGAACGAATCCTTGAAAACTCCGCTTAAAACAGTAAAAACAGAAGTAAATTCGTTTTTAATCTATAATAATTCTGTCAAGAAATTCTCCACCTAACCGTTTTAATAGACTCCCAGGGAATACTGTTTCAACTTGTGCAGCAGATAACGTGAGGAATTTTTTTAAAAACTTGCTAGGTTTGTTAGAATATACGAATAATTTATTCATGAGCTTATATTTGCTAAAAGATTTTGGTTGAGCGAGATAGAATTTCCAAGTTCCAAGGTATGTTAGGTTTTAGGTATAATTCTGAGGAAATTAAACCTAAACCTCTAACAATAAATCTTTTTATATGACTGATGTTGAGATGATAAGACAGTATGTTTGTCCATGATATAACACTGATTTTTCTGAAGTTATATGAAGTTATGGGTACATTTGTACCCACTTTTGATTCGCAAAAATGTTACCTTCTTAGTTACATTGTTACGGTGTGAGCAACTAACGTAGAAGTTCTGTTTATGGGATCCTATACACCTCCTATACACCCGAAAGGCTAAAACTGTAAAAGAGTATCTGGCAGTGCTGGAAATCTTACCCGTTCTTTCCAGCAAGTTTACACATGTTTGACAGTGTTTGGTGATAACATGCCAGTCTTCTCAATGGTGGCGGTTATTGGCAAAAATCATTCAGAAAAATAAATATGCCAGATTAAAAAATTCAATGGATATTTAGCTGTCATTGTTTTGCCAATATAAAATTATTATCTTGATATATTTCTGATATAATTCGCTCTAATGCTAGAGGTGAAATAATAACAGAAAACTTCACCGCTCCTTCTTGTTGCAAGAAATCGTAATGTGGCTGTAAGTCACTCATGAGGAGGGACAGTGAGTTTTTAACTTCAATTGTTATTATAAATTTACAATGCAAGAATGATCTCTTTTAAGTGGTCAGTTTTTAGTCCATTTTGAAAGGCATTTTAATATCGTTTTTAAATGGCTTGCATAACTCGACTTTTGAATGATAATGCTTGTCACGTGCAGTAGCAATTACAAGAGTTTTTCGGCGGTACCCAACCATCTTTACTGCCATGATCTGCTCATTTTCCAGTCCTACCGCCGTTAGAACATGTATGGGATATTATAGTGTTAAAATAGGCAACTTGCAACGTCTACCTAATAATCTGTATTTCCGACGTCGAATTCAAAAAACCTGGAATAAAATAATTTGAGTTCCAACATGCCTCGACGTCTGTCTTGAGTGTGAAATCATGAAGGTAAAAGAAATCATAGTGGTATTATT
>QDEB01081405.1:0-11824 GCA_004193795.1 Asbolus verrucosus
TAGTGATTCATATCTTTGATATTTTCTGGTATATTCTCATTTCACGTGTGGAAAATTTTGTTGAACTAGAACTTTCCAAACATCAGAGTCAAAAACAGCTCTGTTTGACTTTTCCCGCCACCCCATCCAAATTTACTGCATTCATAAAATGTGATAAAAAATGAAAAATAATAATAAAAAAAAATTACCTGAACTGAAATCTTCACAAACCCACCAAATGAATAAATAAAATTGCATAGAATGCCTACAATACATGTCCTATTTGACATTCTTCTGCCAACTTTTACATTAACCAGAAGCACTTTTCAGTTCTCAAGCAGTCTTTGCACACAACACCAAACTTATTGCACTTACTTTTACAACTAGTCTCTAGTACAAAATGGTACTGTAGATTTGCATTCTGCCGGCAACTGTCAACGACAATGTTCAGTTGTTCAGGCGTCACGTAATCTTGAATGTCAAACTTTTTTATTCCCCAAAACATTAAATTAACCCTTCAATGGTAAATGAAGTTAAAATTTTGAAAAAATATAACGAAAATTTNNAGCAACTTTAATTAACATAATGAAAGGATAAAAACCCTATCAGAATTCAAAATAAACTTAATAAAGCTAAAGTTCCACTTAGTTTCTCATCATAAAAGTGAATAGTATATACCCATCATTATCCTTTTAAAATGTGGTTGTCTAAAAAAATTAATAACAATTGTTCCCACCGTTAATTAATAAATTTGAATTCATCATATAATTATTACTTATATTTGATATTACTTTATGTAAGAAAGACAATGGAATTCTGATATGAACAAATAATGTAGATCCATCATAAACAGTAGTACTGAGAATTGACTGATAACACTACAACTGATAGTTTTATTACACCATCTTCAATATTTATATTTAAAAGATCATGTGACTAGAAAAACCAAACTTGTAATATTATCTGTGTTTGATTTATAGAACAAACCAAACAGTATGGCAAACATAGGAAAATTAAAATATCAGAGTCGTTAAATTGTTATCACAGTAAAACGTGTTCATGCTTGTCCACTGTGAAATGGAACAACAAAGTGTTTACAACAAGCTGCACGTCTTACGGTCCAAATTACTCACGACTTTCTAATGCAACATTCAGTTTTACAAGGTCTTGGAAAAAACTTGAAATCTGAGTAATTTCTCGATTTCGATTACAATAAAACTGTGCTCATCTCTGGCGCTCAGCAATGGAAAGTTACCCAGCGCCAACACTCCAGGCGCTCTCGCCGGCTCATGCAAATCTACAGCACGCTCGTAACTGATAACTACCTGGTAGCATTTGTCGCAAAATCTGTACTGCGGATTGTCGTTTTGCGACTTGCACTGAATGCAAGTCCAGAAATCCGTCAGACCTGTCGACGAGTCGTCCTGCCTGCTGTTGTCCGAATCCTCGGCGTCGGTGACGAACGTCTCCAGCGAGCTGTCGCACACGACGGCCGCCGCCAGCATCATGTCCTGCGGAAGCCACGGGTGAGTGTCCGTGCGGACGTGCGGACGCAACTTACCTCCGAGTCGCTAGAAGAGTCGAACAGGATCCCGTCGGCGTCGCTGCCAGACAGGCTGGCAATGTCGTATTCGATTTCCACTTCGTATTCTGAACTCCGTTCAGTGTCTGTAGTATCCCTTACGACGTCTGGAAATAACGCATTATTCACCCTGCTAACACCTAAGTGAGCAGGACCCTACCAGTTTCTTTACCCTGGATACTGTAAATGCTTTCGGTATCGTCGGTATTTCCAGCTGGGCTCTCGCTTTCCAACCGGAAATACCAACAGTTTGTTTTAGGCAAAAGCTTGTTTTCGATCGAAGAATCGCTTTCGAGGCTTCTGTTGCCCCAAGCTACTGAAAAGAAACAGACAGCTGCAAATGCGAGTCTTTTAAATAGGCGTAATAGTCGAAGCGTCGACAAACTACGACTCGATTACAAACTGCAATAGTATCAGACTGAAAATTAGTACTTACATGTGCTCGTCGTCATTTTTGGAGGGTGAATATTTAAAAAAAGTTTAAGTACTAAGACTAGCCTTGCCCACTTTAAACTTGTACGAACTTGCGTGCTCTTCCACGAAGCCACCCGGAAATACCTCACAAGACGCACATGTCAATGCGCATGCGCGCGAAATTCAAAAATTGAAAACGACGCACCGGACTGTCGTTGCTCTGCAATAATCTCAAAATAATCGCAATGTTATCTGTGCCGCTNNATTCATCAAGCAGCGCAACTCGACTTACACAGCTAAAATCACTTGTGGAACTGAAAAGTGCCTCTCAATCTTCATCTAACAAATTTCACCTGTACTGCCACGTTATAAACCCAATTTTGATTTTTGTGTCTTAATACGCAATCATCTAACTCTCTCATTTCAAAAATTCATAAATTTATTTTGTCATTAAGGCCCAAAAATCTCTCATTTTACGTATGTTTCAACGGAACCTGAGCCAACAAAAATTGTTTCAGTGTCATAAGAAATTTTAATTATCTGAGTCGAATTGCTAATTTGGACGGACTTGCAGCCGGTTTTACGCGCTAAACAGATTAGGGTTTGTATCTGTTTTTCGTGAATTTTGAAGACCCCTATTTAAAAAAAGTATATTTGGAAAAAATGTGTCTGCCATTGATCTCTAAATGCTTTAATAAGTCACATATGTACATTTTTTTCCATTAAAACATAAAACTTTCACTCGACACTGGTTTTTTTAAGAATGTGGGGTTTGTTGGAAACGTCAACGGTTGGGTTGGCGGCCCTGTGCGCAGCTGACAGTTGACAGCCATATTGTATAATGTAATTTTTGAAGAATTTTGAAGAAAAACACAAATCAATTTGATGCCAAACAGAAACTAATATGCCGTTAGCAAATTCCATCGAGCCATGGCAAATTCATCACGCCGATACCGAGGTCAGTTTCGTATTAACGTCGCCGACAAAATCCGTCTGTCATACCTCTGAAAAAAAATCTGTTTTTACTTCCACTTTTAATTTTATGTAGCACGCGTAGCCAAGTTTTTATGATTTATAACGAGTTTATTCATTTGCAGCTTTTGGAGTGTCCAGGTCCCTAAGAATAGTGTCTGTACGTAAATACTTATGTTATTGCAACTCACTGTTGTTGCACGAACAGCACCACGTTCATTAACTCCAAATTGCATGTAGATTGTTGATACGTTTTAGATGACACTATCCTGCTCCCTCTGCCCTGTAGTTGATTGAAATGATAGTGCTTTTTGAATGTAACTTCATTCTTATTAGTTGGGCTTCATTGACTTTCTCTTTCTACTAATACACTCCAGAAACGAACTTGACAAATGAATATACAGAATCAGATCGAATTGCTAGGCATGCTCCTATGTACCTATTACCCTCTCCTCGATTTAAAGCAATGGAACTCCAAGCTATCAGTTGCTATTGATTTTAAGACAAAATTTAGGGGTAGTTTCTATCCTAACATATTAACTTTACGCCATAAACGCCAAAACGAGTCCAAACTATTTAACTGTGCTAACAGTGATGCAGGATGTCAATAAAAACACAAAAGACATCCTGCTCATATTAGTTATTAAGTTGCCTTATTGTTGATTGAGTTTTATTATAGTCTCAGTCTGGCGACGTAGATGAAGCCGTCGGCGTCGATGAGGCGGGGCCAACCGAAGGTGAACACGAGATCGAGCTCGGAGAGGTAAACATTGACGGCAATCTCGGCAGTTTTTCTCAACAAAAGCTTTGATTAGTTGGTGCGCAATGGACACGACAAGGCGGATCCCTCCCAGTTTGAGCTGCTCAAAGTGCTGGGCGAAGGCTCCTTCGGGAAGGTGTTCCTCGTACGCAAAGTGGTGGGGACCGACAACGGCAGGCTGTACGCCATGAAGGTGCTGAAGAAGGCCACGCTGAAGGTCAGAGATCGCCACCGCACCAAGATGGAGCGCAACATTCTGGTGGATGTGGAGCATCCCTTCATCGTTAGGTTGCACTACGCGTTCCAAACGGCCGGGAAGCTCTACCTCATCTTGGACTTCCTCAGAGGGGGCGATCTGTTCTCGAGACTCAGCAAAGAAGTGTGTTTCAGTATTTATGTCTCTTTGTGACGATTATCATGTTGTTTGACAGGTGATGTTTACTGAAGAAGACGTGAAATTTTACCTGGCCGAGTTGGCTTTAGCTTTAAACCATCTGCATTCTCTAGGGATCATTTACAGGGACTTGAAACCGGAAAATGTGCTGCTGGATGCCGATGGACACATCGCCTTGACCGATTTCGGGTTGTCAAAGTTGCCTCTGGAGGAAGGAAAAGCGTACAGTTTTTGCGGAACGGTAAATTTCCGGTTGCGTTTCGATTTCCATCAAAATGTACGATGTTGAAGGTCGAATATATGGCTCCAGAGGTCGTGAACCGAAAGGGCCACTCCTTCGCGGCCGATTGGTGGTCTTTTGGGGTTCTGATGTTCGAGATGTTGACCGGAAGTCTGCCTTTCCAAGGTGCCAACAGGAGAGATACCATGACACAAATACTGAAGGCCAAACTAGGGATGCCTGCCAATCTCAGTCCCGAAGCACAAAGCCTTCTGCGCGCTCTCTTTAAAAGAAACCCTGCGAACCGACTGGGGGCCGGCCCAGGAGGCGTAGAGGTAAAAAAACCGATCGAAATGTGGTTTGATTTTTTTATTGTGTTTTTAAATATGCAGGATATGAAGAAACATGAATTTTTCGCGACCATAGATTTCGACGCCCTTCTTGCCAAAAAAATTAGACCCCCATTTCAGCCGGCGGTGTGCGGCCCTGACGACGCCTACTTCGATTCGGAATTTACTAGTAAAACGCCCAGGGACTCCCCAGGGGTGCCAGCAAGTGCCAATGCTCATGAACTTTTCAGAGGGTCTGTAATAATGCTTTCGGTCTGTTCCGCGTCGACCGGGCCATTTTAAAAAAAATATCGGTCAACGTTTTAAACCCTGAATCAGAATACCTTGATGTTGCAAGAGGATTTTTTAGGTGGCCCGTTTGACACAGAATGACCCTTTAATAACTAAATATAAATGACGAAAAAAATCGATGCGCAGGTTCAGTTTCGTCGCTCCGTGTTTGTTGGAAAACGGCACGCCCGCCAAAAAGCCCGAAGCCCCCTTGAAAATGATGAGGACCACCGAGAGGAACTTCTTCGACGACTACGTCCTCATGGAGATGCTAGGCGCCGGAAGTTACAGCGTTTGCAGGTTGGCCAGACACAAAGCCACGGGACAACAATACGCTGTTAAGGTTGCAAGGCTCGACTCACCCTCCGGACGAAACTTATCGGTCCCATTGCAGATAATAAACAAGTCCCTGTGCGACTGCCGCGAGGAAGTGGAGATCCTGATGCGGTACGGACACCATCCCGGCATCGTGAGCCTGAAGGGCGTCTACGAGGAGGCTGGGAAGATGTACGTGGTCTTGCAGCTGTTGAGGGGCGGCGACTTGCTGGACTACATGATGGCCAAAGTAAGCGAGGTCGGTCGTTGAGGGCGCGCTTTTCACATTTTGTCTTTGCAGCGCCATCTGGCGGAGCAAGAGTCCGCGGCCATATTGAAAACTCTCGCCTCGACGGTGGCGTACCTCCACGAGAACGGAGTGGTGCACCGGGACTTGAAACCGGCGAACATTCTTTTCGCTTCTGAAGACTGCACACCAGACAGCGTGACGATCTGTGATATGGGATTTGCCAAACAGGTTCGGTTGATATCCGGTCGAATTTTCGCCCATTACCGATTCGATATCGTCGATAATATCGAAGATATTGATAATCGACGTTGTCGATGTGGGAACAATGAAGACCATTTTATGTATTTCAATAAATCGATAATTTTTTCCCGTCGATAAACGATATCAAAATATCGAACGGCCTTTCTCGATTGCAGTTGAGGGCCGACAACGGCCTCTTGATGACTCCGTGTTACACGGCCAACTTCGTCGCCCCCGAGGTGTTGAAGCGTCAAGGCTACGACGCCGCCTGCGACATCTGGTCGTTGGGCGTCATCCTCTACATCATGCTGTCGGGGAGGTGTCCGTTCAGCACCGCTCCCAACGACAGCCCCCAGCGGATCCTGCAGAGGATCAGCTCGGGCAAGCTGGATCTCCACGTGAGACTGCATCAGCGACGAAATTCACTTTTACATTTGACATTTTACAGAACGGTCGCTGGGCGAGCGTGTCGCAAGAGGCCAAAATGCTCGTCACCGACATGCTGCACATCGCGCCCCAGAGGCGGCCGACGGCCGCGCAGCTGGTGAAGCATCCGTGGCTGACGTCGTCGACGCCAGCGCTGTACCAGGCGCAGAGTCAGGTTCACAACGCAACAACGAGTCAGAACGTGCAGGATCAGACGCACCTGAAGGAGACGGTCGCGGCCACGTTCAGAGCTATAGCGACGTCGCCGCAAGTGGCGCATCTGGGACCGGTCGCCATGTCGGAATTGGCCAGGAGGCGGTTCCGCGACAAGGCGCTCAACAGAGTCCAGCAGAATTCATAATGTTGGGTCAATTATTAGGTTTATATGTGATTTCATCGTGCATATGTCGGGGAAAAATGCTTAATGTGCAATTGTCGGTTTTCGATTCGGAGACCGGCCCGATGTCAGCGTGAATGGTACGTGTTTTGTCACTATTAATTTTAAGTTATTATAAAGAAGTATTACATTCAGAACAGGATTTTTCTTAGAAATGTCACATATCAGACACTATTGATTTCTTGTCATATTCGAGCATATTCATCCGGCTGGCTGGAAAGTACAATTTAATTAATCCGTTGATTCTAGTTTAAAACATAATTATGTAACACAAGTGTCTCAGCTTGTTGAAATATTTGGGATGGGAGTGGGACATCGATAGAAAATAGTACACCCCTTTCGCTCCCGAACAGGTCCTACAACGTATTTTCAAATTTTGTTCCATAAAAACATGCTACATAATTTCACAAATATGTGTAATTTTTTATGTCTCGTCTAAATAACTTTTAAACGTTTACGCTCCACTCTTGTGAAGAACATTTGAAACGTACTATTATTATTATTATTGTCAATTACCAAAAATAACCACAAATATATCGTGCGATTGAATAACTTTTCTTTCCAAGTTGGTTTTGACGTTACGACACGACATCACTGTTGCTATAAAGATGATATAATTCAACAGTTGTCATTTGTTTTCATGGTCCACCTAGATTGGAAATTTTTTGAATCGTACGGTATATGGGGTTCAAGTCACCATTATTACGTGAGTAAAACCATTTCGCATATGCCGTTTGAAAACGATATATAAAAAGCCCTCACAGTTGTGACATTGCAGAACGAAGGGGATGCTGTATATTATGTATAAGGCGCGTGGTCGAGACGTCAATTTTATACTGTGTACATAGATATACAGAGAAAGATTTGTTGCCATATTGTTTGTTCCTCAAAGGTGTTGTATTGTTTATATATATATTGCATATCAGTGTTAAGAGTATAGTACTATGTGATGAGGGTCTATTAAAGTAGGTCTTAGCATTTTCTTCAACTTTTTATAAAAATGTTATTTACTTTATCGCATTTAATGTTATTAAGTTAAGTATTAACACGTTATCCGGCAAAAATTGGGTGGTACCTGCAACAGTACTAATCAACTCACACATTTCTATAATTTTGCAACCAAAGACTGTAACTGCTGGATAACATTTTTTAGGTAAGTATTTTATGGTGAAATGAAGTAGAAATTCGCTAATTAATAGTTATTCATTCCTGAAAGCAAAAGTATAATGTTTGCTTTAAATGTTGCTTCTGATTGTTTATATTCATTTAGGGGAAATTCGGCGGGCTAATTTAAATATGCTTACTAATAAACTTGTAACGATTGTTTTAACGTACTCTTGGTTTCGTCGTAGTCACAGGTAATGACAGTAAATTGCGAGCTTACTAAACATGTACAAACACTTTCGTTGTGATGCACTTAAGCAAAAGTAGACTGCCTTATAAACTGATCGATTTCTAATCTTAATTTGCAGCTTCTTCATTGCAGTATTATGACTCATATTCTAAAAGATCACATTGCCATTGTCTTCTGCATTTACAACCAGGAACAATCATAGTCTTATTTTTTTAAATTTACAAGGAGAAATGGCATATCTATATACTCGAATTCTTTAATTAAAGCATAAGTATCATACTTTCGTTTAATAGGTGATTCAGTAGGTAGTGATTTATTTATGAAATTAACAGATTTTTTAAAATGTGTGTAATCCTAATCGTGATAAATAGGTGAAATTGTACAGTGCTGCGGCCTATTTCTTGAAATTGTAACTATTTTAAGAAATATTTGATGTTCATGTTGAAATTGTGAGTACCTTGATATATTTCCTTACTAAATTTATTTTATTATCAGTATCACTTGTATTAATAATAAAGTTTTTAAAATGTTACACCTTGTTTTTATGGGCATTTATAGGTTGGTGAAAATTCAAATAGATAGCGCTTTGATCGGCTTCTCTGGGGTGTATTCTTTTAGAAAAAACAACTCGAAAAGAACGTGTTTTACGCTCATAGCGTCCATTAGAGATGGTCGCTCTTATCGTACAGAAAGTGTGTATCAAAATGTCTGGCACGCAACGCAAGTCTGAGTTTCATCAGAAATATCTGCAGTTTGGTGCAGTGCGCTGTCGTAAAGTGCAAGATCCCCTAAACCACCTGCTCTGCCTGTTACACAAGTTGGCAAATATTGCACTTACGATGTAGGAGCAAATTTAAATTTGACTACGTGCTTTGGTACCTCATTCTGTACATATTTCGCCACAGAACACGACCTTCCGAGTTTCAGCACACCACCCACTTGAAAACTTCACAACGAATCGTTTTAATAAATACAAGTTTTAAGTGGTTGACCATATCGCTGATTTAAATCGATTCAAACCGTGATTTTTACGATTCCAGACGGCGTAATTCTTTCAATAAGGAGAATTATTTTTCTTCTGGTCTCCCTGGAATTTAATGTGTGCATTAAGTTTGTAATTCAGCCCTAAAGTTGAAATACCATGAATTTTTCGATCATGCTGTATATCAGTATTCTACATTGCGTCCGTCTGTGATTACATTACGGAAGTATTAATCTTTGATTAAAAAATATCAAAAATGTACTAAATATGCATCCTATTCGCCCGTGATTGTTGCGACCTTGAAACTTTTGTGCTAATATAACATCATTTATTGCAAAATCAGATATTCAGAGGCAGTTTTCCGTTACAATTAACCCTATAAATGGGATTTTATGAACCAAAATTTATNNTTTTTTTTCAGTAATCTACAAAGTTGTTTTGGAAGCTGGCTAACCGTATTTCGCTTCTTTTTCATCTCGACTTCAATAATTTTTCTTTGAAGTCTGAAACAAACGGGCACAGTCCGAATTTGTTGTCAGCTGCTTTATGGGCCATCCATCATAACGCCGAAATGCACATGTTACGTGATTTATGGCGAATCCATCGCACGTCCATAACGAGTCTTTAATGAATTCATAGACGGCATATTTGCAGGTCAAGTCGTTTGTCACACAAAATGCGATACAGAGCGGGTCTACATATTAATATTTTAATATTAACCCTCACGACAGAATGTGCTTTGACAAATGGAGCCTCCGCCAAAAGCGAAGGCTTATTTGTCAACACGCGTCGAGACAATTTTTCACCTATTGAACAACCATAACGCGCCGACATCTCCTTTGAAAATGTTCAAAAAATCAAAATGAAGCCCACCCTAAACACGCCAACCCACATTCCGCAACTAAATAAACTTAACCTAATAAGAAGGAATATTGGTTTTCGACCATCTTATTTGAGTATTTTTCAAGGCTCGTCGAACCGAATGTAACATAATAAGAGATCAGGAGTGGCTCCCTTTGAAGTCCGTCGTAGGGATGTGTTCTGCATATGATGGCAAATCGAATCAGATGGCAGTTTATATTTTCCTATAGAGTAAAGAAAATTGACCAAATTACCTTCGTGATTGAAGTGCTTTTTCTGAAAACATTGCCATGATGAAGATGGGCCCTTGGGACGCTGGAGAAGCTTGGCATATTTTAGACGTCACATATGTAATTGTTCGTGTTCCTTGTTTTTGAAAATGACGCTTTTCGAACCAATCGGAACAGTTGGAAAAATCGACGAAACTCCATTATAAGGTATTCAGATCGCACCCTACGTGGATTAGGTCTGAAAGCCATCAAGTTTCCTAATAGTATGGAAATTGGAAATCACGCACGGATCTAACTTGTGTTTTATAGTTAATAAGACGCTGCTAATCTCATTCGAGTCCTATTGTTCTGCCTCTATAAAATGGATTACTAATTACTGTTCTGTATTTTGCAGCCGCACGACACTAAATTAACTGATACGTTCGAAGCGCTACACGTCACCCTGCAAGAAAGTTGCCAAGGATTCATGCTTGAATACAATCAGGGAACCACGTCTTATTTCCTCTTGTATTGTAAAGACTTAACGTCCTTCCTACATGGAGCTATTGATTTTTGAGATTGCTGCATACGAACCCGTTTTGCACAAAATTACATTCCATTACAACAAAAGCAATTACAGGCTGGAAAGTTTACTACAAACTTGACACTTTAAACGATGTCCCACCAAAAAAAAAACCGTTCTAGTAATTTGTTGCAAATGCAGACACCAACTTTATAACTATCTTAAAGGCTAGATCTATCTCTATTTTTAATTAAGAATTTCAGGAATGAAAGATGAAAAAACTTTGGCACCAGTCCCTAGACCGGAACCACTAGTAAATTTGTTTCAAGTTTGATCGAGATAACTTCATCAGTAAAAAGGTTACTGGAGGGACAGCCTGTACGAACCGATTTTATCAAGCTTTTGCGATCAAGGATCCTGATCAGTGGAGACAAACACTAGAAAAAAGTGAAACCCTTCCGCAGTAATTCCAGCTCCAGCACCACTTTGGGGTGTAGTACGTAGCCTCTGAATGTTTAATTCGCAGCAAATATGCAGCTCGCTTTATTTGCATTCTCCGCAAACGATCCTGTTATTTCAGCGGCGCGTAATCCTGAAACAAGTTGAAGGTGGGCGCCACAGTTTAGGTAACAAAGTGCACTTACGAAACTAGCAAACTTGTGTGATTTACAAGACTAATCTATTATTTATCAAAGCTTGCGTTGCGCGATAAACGCGCAACACGCACACTTCCCTAATTTCGCCTGAATTATTCAGCCTTTCTCAGCGGCTCCAGACGTGCTGAAATAGTTTTATTCGGCGCTCGCTGATTGGAAGCCTCGCCCGAAAGTCCTGCAGGAATCGCCGTTTCCGCGGCGGCAACCTGCGTCTGCAACGTCTCTGATTAATAGCTCGGTTGGATGTTGTGCGGATGTAATTGTGTAGCAAGCAAACCTCAAAACCGCTGAAATATTGCCACCGCCTGAATCATATCGCGTGCATTGCTCTTAACGCCGAAAACGTGCAAATTGGATGTGTGCGGATGATATTAATCCCGCCTAAATCCGGAGCAACAGTCAACACGCTGAGCATCGACATGTCGATTATTTTTTCCAGAGACTCAACGGCAGTGTTCCAGTTCCATGTTGCAATTGATAGAACCCGTCAAGCTTGCAGGGAACACATTTCAGGAGTTTGCGTTGTATTGCTTCTAACTCCTTAATCTAATATTTCAAAACTGAATACCAAATTAAGGTGCAGTACTCTAATTTAGGTCGAACGAGGGTAAAATGAAATTACAATAAACCATTGCATAAATTAAGGAAATGTTTACAATGTCAGCAAATA
>QDEB01081484.1:0-11380 GCA_004193795.1 Asbolus verrucosus
AAAAAAGTTTCCAAAAACAGTATATAACCTTCATTAAAGCACTGTTTTTGGTGCTTTAATAAGAGCCATTAAAGACACAAAGTAGAAAATAGTAATTTATATTTTAAAACTATTGTCTTATCTTCTTCAGTAAAATATAACTTCGCTGTTTAAGGTGATTCCATACAAGTACCAATAATCAAATATTTATAGTTAGTAAATTATTGGTGAATTTATTATGACATTTTAAGAAATTCACATTTCTGGCGCAAATTATTTGAAGAAGTAAAAGACAAAACCAACGTTGATGAACCTAAAATGTGTCAAATAATATTAAAAATTATTAACATCAAAATATTTTAATCAACCAGTAATATTTAGTTTGCTTATTTAACCATATTTGTTCCAAGTGCACTGTGCTTTACTCCTAATACCAATGCTATGCTTTAATGCTAAATAAATGTATTAACTAAATTGTAATAATTATTCATTTTAAAGAAAGTTCATATTTATATCAGATTTTCCAATTTCAGCAATAATTTAATATAAAACTGGTTTAGTTGTTTTTTATTTATTTTAGAGGTGCATTCACATTTGAAAGAAATAAAAGTAATAAAACAGGCTAGAACACAATCTCATTTAATGGAATAATCCATTAATACTTGAAATATACGGTGAATTAGTTATTTAGATATCAAAACTTCTAAAATAAATACAAGAGTTAATTTAGTCGTTTCTCTGAACTGTGTAGACCTTGTTTACATAAATATTTGACTCAAAGTGTAAAAATATGTGCAAAATGCATTGTACTTTTGGCGCTAATTTTATCATTTTTTAGAAATGCAGTAGGTACATAACGTTTCATTCTCTCGTTAACAAACTGACATACAAAAACTAGCTTCTTATTAATATTATGCTATTATTCATTATTAATTTTCACCCTACAATTTTTAAATTGTTCCATTAGTTGTTTTGAGTAATGTAATGCAACAATTATGCTCGCTGTTTGATGAAAAAAAAAAGAGAAATACAAACAGAAATTTTTAGAAAACAGTATTGATTATACGTTTCAATAAATTTTCATGTAAAATAATGATCTATTAAGGACAACTTTGAAAATTACGTAATGCTTTATAATTTAAAAACTAATACAATAATAACTGTCTTCATTAAATATAAGCAATAATTGTTAATTAATTTAAAAAATGTTTGTACTTAATCCATTAAACTTTATATTGTATAATATTTTAAAAATTTCGTTGCTTTTTTTTGAGTAATTAGACAAAAATACATGTACCATTTTGTGATATTTAGTGTCAAAAACAAGAAACCAATTTTTTTTTTGACTTTTTAGTAATTAATGTATGTCATTAGGTAATCCGAGTTTAAAGCCAAGCTACCGGGTGAGTGGTAAATATAACATCAATAGCTAACAGACAAAGAATGAAAAAATAAAACTAGTTTACATTATTGTTACTTAACTTATATAAAAAGTATTGTTAAAATATAATAATTTATGCAACAACATTGAAACTAAGCAACTTTGAGATAAATATTCGATTAGTATAGTTCCGTAAAATAAAACTATTAAATATCGTTAATGTTAAAAATTATTGTTTTTTTATGATTAGATTTGTCTTTGTTAGAAAACTTTTTATTAAAAAATATGTTAATAATTTAAATTCTTATCGCATAGTATATCGGAGTATAGTGTAACTACTATACTTTAAGGTAAAGTCCCATGTTAGTGACACAAAATTAGGGAAATACCTGATGATGATATTTATCTGGTAGGTGCTGACGTCCCGGTAAATACAGCATTAAAAAGTATCATTTCTGGAACTGTTCTTAAATTGTAATAATTATCGATATCAGTAAATGAATACTGGAAATAAAAATTTAATTTAATAATTTATTTTCTGAATTTTAAATTTTCTGGTGATGTCACGCAATAGCAATGTAATTAACTGAATGTCATTCACAGGTTTAGTGACCTATAGCAGTTAAAATTTAAAATTTTTTGTAAAAGATGAATAACGATTATCTCTATTTCTTTTATTCGGCTTTGTTTATGTACAACTTTTCATCACACTATATAAATTTACATTTATCTTACCTTAGGTACTTAGGCTTAGGTACTTCTTATGTTTCCTCCAACCTCCTTGTCGTTACATAATTTTTGATATCTAAGTGTCACATATTTATGTATATATTTTGGTAAATAGCTTTTTTAAATGATAGAATTTGAAAAAATTTTATTTAAACTTTTTCTTTAAAATTCATCCTAAGGAAGTTACAGAGAATACGTTTTAGAGAAGTTTCATTAAAATACCCTCTCTCATTTTTTCGTATACTGTAACTTCGCAAAGTATAGACATACAATTACGAGACACCTGTTTATCAGAAATTTCTAAACAGATGTAACGATGCACATGAACTCCTTAAAGCAACAACTTTTGACGTTTTTCGAAAATTTGCAATAAATGTCGTACAAAACTGCACATTACCTTGTAGTTATTCCCAACATAATTTATATTCACGATGACTCATTAATCATCACAATAATTTTAAAATAATTTTTATCATGAATATTTAACTTTGTAATTTTTATGAATACCTAAAATTTACTAATTTCTGCTTCCCCCACCTATGTTAAAGAAAAGTAATGTTATTTAGTAAAATTTAGCATTGTGAATTTTTATATTTTCTTGACAACTTTTGCTGTATAAGTCACTAATTTCTTTCGGTTTAGCGGTACTTTTATTAATCTATCATTAGGTTTTACAAGTTTTGTTTAAGTTGTGTTACCAATAGTCGGCATTACACAAATAGATTTTCTTAAGAAAAATAATATAATTTGGAGGGGAGTTTCAGGAGAAATTGGCGTAAAAATTGAATTTGTTACAACTATCCACAATCGCTATTTAAAAAAAGGGTATGTTCCATTACAAAAAATAATAACGTCAAAATTTTAAAAACGAAGTATCATAGACAAGCTAATAACGGTTCCTCTTCGAATCTTACACTTGGGCTATGTTTCATTATTATCATTTCATTACTGTCTGAAATAACTGAACTGATCCGTATTATTAGGACAAGCCATATAAATATTTAAATAAATTTCAGAATTATAGTGTAGAACAACCTTGTTTTGAATCGAATTAACATAATTTTTTCTCTTTCATAACATTCACCTTAATATTCTGATGTAAAACGTCTATTTTTCTTTCTAAACATCATTTATTTTTAAATGTTGTGTTATCTCTTATTATTTATAAATACATACAAGTTAAGGAAATAATATTCCACAATAGGCACAATAACCTAAAGTCCTTGTCTAATGGTTGGTTCACAGTAATTGTGACATTATGCATTCGTGGAATCCCAATGCTCATAATTATTTTTGCATTTATTTATTTCAACCACGTATTCAAGGTTCAAGGATGTGCAGTTTTTTTATACTTGAAAATTACATAGTGTAGTTTTGTTTTTTTTTATATAACAATTCTGCTAATATGACTTAATGAAATGACATTTTTGTAGACAATCAAAGAACATTATGGTTATTACTTCACTTCTGTAATCGATGTAATCTCACCATTGTATTCTTTCTCTGGTTAAATGTTTGCTCTCTGTTGAATAGCTCTTCCATTGGCTATGGAAACTCATAGGAAGCGGTACTTTTCAAATCTCAAATTAGCATTGTATTATAAACTTAAATATTACTTGAATAAAATCATTTTTGTGTCTTCATTTCAAGAAATTAATTAAACTTTACATACCGGTTAGGACATTAACTAAATGAAATGTTTTTTCTTCTATATTCTTTACCTACGCAAATATTTTTTTATAACCAAAGTTGTATTATTTAGATAACATTGAGGCATCTGTTAATAATAATTACCATTTTTTTTTATTTATATTTTTGTATAGTTTGGTTTTTCAAAATTCAGAAAATTTTTGATTATGTGACTTTTTACCTTCTTTCTGGGGCGAAATAATTATATCATAATTGCTAATAATAGTTTTAAACTGTTTTTTATTATATTTCGAAGTTACAGAAATCAATAATTTTCGTCTCAGTATTTCTAGTTTCTTAAAACTATAAATTTTGAAGCTCTTATTACGATAGCTGCACAATTACCCAAAACACACAATTTCCCCATTTTCACCTGCAACATATTTTCTTACCGAATCGCCGCTACAGAAAAGTGGTTGACCATTCAAATTACAGTACTCATTTTTCGTTATTCTTGTATTTATAGCAACATTTGTAAGTGTAAATTAATTTGTTTTTTAATATTTAATATGGGTAAAGCAATAGATGTTATAAACTTCATATTATAGACTTCTATAAATAATAAAAAATGTAGCTAATAAAATTATTTTTTCAGCATGTTCCTTACCCGAAATCAGTATTTTTCATTGTCAGCAATGAATTTTGCGAGAGATTCAGTTATTATGGAATGCGAAGTAAGTTTAAAAAATTTATACTGTTTTTAATCTTCTAAAGAAAAAAAAAATTGTAAGTGGTTAATATTTAACTTAAATTTTTTTTTCTTATGCTATTTTGTTGCTTTTTCAGTTTACATTTTTATTTTTTAACATAATTTTCATAGTTAAATTATAGTATGTTCATATTTTGCTTCGAAATTTTTAATTCCCTCAAGTAAAAATCATTCAAATCTTAAACTCCACCTATTAAAACTTAAATGCATCCTTTGTTTCTTTCTGTGAGTGTAATTTATACATTTTTTAGCAATTCTCAGCTTGTATCTCAAGAATATATTACTATTTTCCGAAAGCGATTCGAAAATTATCTATCACACCTTCACAATGTTTGTGTACTTCTTCCCAATTTTTGGAGCCATACTCTCCGACAGTTTCCTAGGAAAGTTCAGGACTATTTTATACGTATCGATAGTATACGCATGTGGAAATGTAGTGTTAGCATTATCTTCAGCAGAACCTGTTGGTTTACCACAAATACCTTTCTCGATGATCGGTTTGTTACTTATCGCAGTGGGAACTGGAGGTATTAAACCCTGTGTATCAGCTTTTGGTGGAGATCAGTTTGTCTTACCGCAGCAAGAAATTCAACTTGCCGCTTTCTTCTCCATGTTCTATTTCGCCATAAACGCGGGAAGTTTAATATCAACATTCTTAACACCAGTACTAAGAGAAGATGTCAAATGTTTTGGAGAAAATAGTTGTTATCCTCTGGCCTTTGCTGTTCCCGGAGTACTGATGGTAGTGTCCATTGGTAAATGAAATCGTCTGTCAATTGAGATTATTAATCAAAAATCATTTTTCTAGTTATTTTTGCTGCTGGTAAACCCCTATACAAAATTAGAAAGCCAGAGGGAAATGTGGTGGTTCAAGTACTAAAATGTATTGGAGTAAGTTTTTTTCTTTAATAATTAGAAGCAGCAACTAAATACTTTTTTTTAGCATGGTATTAAACAAAAGATCAAATCAAATGACAAAGTCAATCATTGGTTAGACCGTTCTGAGAACAAATATGGAAAATCTTTAGTTAATGATGTTAAAACAACTCTAAAAGTTCTAGTTCTTTTTATACCGCTTCCCATCTTTTGGGCTTTGTACGATCAACAAGGGAGTGGATGGACCTTTCAAGCCACGCGAATGGATGGT
Source organism: Asbolus verrucosus (assembly GCA_004193795.1). Lineage (NCBI taxonomy): Eukaryota > Metazoa > Arthropoda > Insecta > Coleoptera > Tenebrionidae > Asbolus > Asbolus verrucosus. Next base: position 5,635 of record QDEB01081484.1, read on the forward strand.
TATATTGGTTTCTATACAATTTTACCTGATCAAATGCAAGTTGTGAATCCATTGCTTATCCTTATATTTATTCCACTGTTTACGTACGCCATTTATCCCGCTTTTGCGAAATGTAATTTTCTAAAAACACCTCTACAAAGAATGGTATGCGGAGGATTATTAACAGCAGCATCATTTGCAATTTCTGCGGGTGTTTCTTTTGCTTTAGAAGCAACATATCCCGTTTTACCAACAGAAGGAAATTGTCAAATAAGAATTTACAATCCTCTAGAATGTAACGCTGTTATTACCGCTAAACCTTATTTCGTTGACCAAGAAGTTAAGGCAATGGGATATACAAAATTAGATGTAAATGACATTCAGGGAAATATTACTGTTGATTTTAGTATCACTGGTTGTGATCAACAAATTAACTATACAACAGGATCAAATTTTTTTATTGCAGAAGAGACTCCTTTATTATATTACATGTTAGAAGATAAATTTGTAAGGTCTGTAGACGACATAGATAAAGATGACAATGGAATGCCTAAAATTAGGTAAGAATAACATAATAGTAAATAGTACTTCTCACTATTGCCAACAATTTTAAAAAATTGCCAAGGAAATATTTCGCAGTATTATAATAATATCTGTTATACATAACTTTAATTCGATACGAAGTAAAATGTCCGTCTAATTGTAAAATAATATAGGAACCTATGTATTAATACGTAATTTTGTTTTGGTTATAAAATTTAGCAACAGTCATTATTAAATAATGTCAAAAAAGTAGAGTTAAAATTTTGAAATTTCACAATCACAAATTAACGATAAAGTATTGATTATATTTCAACTTCTTGCAGGACTTTGGTAAATATTGATTTTTTTTATATTTTCCATAAATTGTGAAAGATTTCATTTTAATTAGTATTTTGATTTTTTTTAACATTTTAACATTTTTTTTTATATTAATGTAAATCCTGGGAGGCCTTCTGCTTGTGAAAACAATTAAAAATAATCATAGTTGATAATATAAAATTTGGTGTATGTAACAAATTTATGAAAAAAATCACGTTTAAAAGAAAATTACAGAAGATTTGCTTGGTAATTTTTCTATGAATTACCAAGTCTTGGGAGTGATAATTTTTGGCATAGTTAACTAATAACACTGTGATTAAAATTAATGCTTTTGTGCAGAAAAAATCCCAACATTTTTTAGTAAATGATGTATTCATTTTTCCCCAAGTAAAAAATTGGTAAATTTGGAATTATAAATACAATAAAATACAATACAAATTTTTGTTTGGTGTGAAATCCCTTGATTACCTCGCTTTTACAGTGATTATCAATTCTTTTTCACAGAACTTTGGTTAATAAACCGAGAGAAGACTTGAATTTAACATACTGGGATGGAAGAAGAGAAGCTTTAACTATTGAAACTAGTAATTATGATATTTTTACTATCGATCCTGGCACCTACAAATTAGACAATTTTGACAAAGAACTTCATTTTTATTTGGGTGGCGTATATACTGTTCTGGTTTCTTTGGACGATAACGACGAAATACAGGTACCATGATAACATATTTCATCCACAATTTTAATAATTTGCTTTATCTTTTAGAATGTGGAACTGTATCAAGTCACAGAACCCAACAGTGTGCATATTCTCTGGCTTATTCCTCAGTACGTAGTTATTACTGCTGGAGAAATTATGTTTTCCATCACAGGACTAGAATTTTCATACTCTCAAGCACCTACCTCGATGAAATCGGTATTAACAGCTGTCTTCCTTTTAACCACTGCCATTGGTAATCTTATCATTGTTATTATTGAATCTGCCAAAATATTTGAAAAACAAGTAAGTGTTACTTTAACATCAATGCTACAACTGATCAAATTACTTTACAGTCAGCAGATTTCCTATTATATACTGGACTTATGGTGCTAGACATGTTCCTTTTTGCGTTTATGGCTATGAAATATAAATACATTAAGAAAGAAGAAAATAATGAAAATGAAGAACTTAATGTTAAACCAGAAAGAAAAGAAAGTAATGCTATTGATAATCCCACCTTTAAACATAACGACGATGTTTGATTTTACTCCCATGGAGTAGAGCTTGTACTTTAAACTAATACTTTATATTATTTATTAATATGTAAAATAACCGTGAAAATATTATGAAATTATTGTACATACATATATGTATCTATATTTTTTGAATAAATACTTTTATTCAGACATAATAAAATGTATTTATTTTATGCAAAAAATGTTCAATTTCATTTTAAAAAAAAAATTTTAATTTTTCTCATCCACTCGTGATTATCGTTCAGTTGAATCTGTCATAAGTCATGATGGTTACTAAATTTCTAGGTAGTTTTTAATCTTTTCTTATAATTAACTATATTACAAGAAATTCACAATTCAGGTTCTGCATTATGAAATAAATAACTCGGCCAGAATTTTCCTTGGGGAGGAATCAGTTTTGGCATCATCTTTGAGTGATAACCAGTTATATCAGTGTTTACAATAGAAGAACAGCATTTATAGTATTTCTGTATTTGTTGTTCATTTTTTAATACTTCTAGATAAAGCAACATTATAAATGAAAACAACTATAGGATTCATACTTTTAGTTGCAAATTTATATCACAAAATCATAATATTTTAATTTTTGACAACCCAGTTGTATAATAATTAAAATTTTTAGTCATATTAGGAAAAGCTTAAATTAAAAAATAATAAAGTGAAGACAAAATAGAGTTAAAGAAACCATAAGATAAATTACCAGGTGTTTATACATTTGAAATATACAAAAAATATATTATTATTAATTTAAATGCTGAGCAGAGAGCAATTCCTATTGTGCCCACTTACAAGGTTTACACAAATCGAATGCTAAAGTATACTACGAAATATGACATACCAGTTGTCACAGTTTTGTTCAAAGACCAATGAGCTGGTATTGTTAACAACCTAGTCAGATAAAGAATTCCAGATCTTGACAGTCCTGTTGGAAGTAAAATGTTCCTTGAGGAAGTCTCAGATTTCAAAAGATGTTCTCTCGCTGAAACGAGTGGCTGATAGAAGAATTTTCATCGGATAAGGCTTGAAGAGTCATGATAACATCTCTGCGCCGTCATTTTTTCAGGGAAGAAAGATATTATGAAGAGCCTTTCTTCACAAGATGGAGGGATGAAGCCGAAATGTTTACAGGTTGCATGGTGTTGCACTGATTCAAGTAGTTTCTTGTCACTCAAACAACTGCCCACACATAATTTGTGGATATGGTCAGATCGAGACAAATTAGAGCAAATCATTATACCTAAATCAACATATGAGTCAAATTTTGTCAGTTCGATGTTATTTATAAAATAATTATGTCTTAGATTGTTACGACCTACATCAAGCATTTTACATTTACATACATTTTTGGATATTAAGTGGGATTAATTAAGTTTCAGAACTTCAAATGCTAACTTTGCAAATGTAATGCGGGTTGCATTTTCAATTCTATCAGGCTGCTTATCTGTGAATAACACTGTATATGTTTGTCAGTGGTGATTTTTCATAAGAGGGCACAAAAGAATAAAATGTAAAAATCTACTTATTTGCTCTTAAAACTAGTTCGAACGCTCCACAAAATCTAATACGCATAATTAAACGATGCAAAATATGACGATTTGTTTCCATTTCTTCATTATGTTTTATTTTATCTTGCAAGTAAACATTATCTAATTGATCAAGAAAATAATAACGAAGCAAACAACTGGTTGGACGCGTCGGGCTACGTTTAAATGTGTCCCATTTGATTTGAATTATCGCCTTCACTCTAGTATTCGTTCGGAAGCTCAGAAACGGGCTCTACGGTTGATGCCTTGTTTTGAGTAATTTAGCTTACTGCATGAACAGAAACTAATTTTGAAGAATCTCTGATAGCCAATAGGTAATTAATATTTAACAGGAAAAATGTTTCAGTAAATTTATTTTTTATTATTTGGACGGCTAACGAGGAGTGGGCATGTGCTCTTAGTCCCTTAGAACAGGCAGTCACTAATGTTAATATTATCGCCCTAAAAAAATATGGCGAAGTAATTTAACTTCTTAAATCTGCAGAATAGGTAATAAAAAGGAAAGGACGCAAAGCAGACCTTTGAGGTACTCCTCTTAGAATATTTTTAACCTTACTTAGAGCATCTCCAACTTCGATCCTAAACAGTCGATCCGATAAGAAACTGTCAGTCCACCTCAGTAAATTTCTTTGTATACCAATGTTTCTGCTTAAGAATGAATCGACGCTTGGATACCCTATCAAAAACTTTAGAAAAGTCGAAGTAGAATAGTAGTAGTAAAGAAACTACAAAGTAAATTTGCCTTGTATAAAACTATATCGTTTGACAGAAATAACCTCATTGTGAGTTAGAAGGTCCAAAAATTAATCCGAAATAATTAATTCTACTATTTTAATCACCAGTAACGTTAAGCTAATTGGTCTGTAATTAGCAGTAGAGAATTTATCACCTTTTTTAAATATTACCTTAACGTATGTTATCTTTTAATCATCCGAGAGAATTCTAGAATAAAAAGATTGTCGTTATCAAGATTTAATGGAACATTTTTTCAAAACAATTAATTCATCTGCTCCAGGAGCTATGGAATTTCTTTAGTTTTTTTACTTGTCTAGATTTTTGAGAATTAGGTCTTCAGAGAATTGTATATCATTAAGTTGAGCCGTGGATCTTGTGACTTTCATAAAAATATAGACTGGGATTTTTTAGCATATGCTTCAAGAAATGATTCAACAAAAACGTTAGCAATTACATAATTATCAGTTATTATGGTCCCATTCATGTTTCGAAGTTGAAAAGTTAACTAGTAAACCTCTAAGTTGACTCAAATATACTTGTACAAGCGCATGGGATTTTTACTATCTGCTATTCCATTTTCATATCGAATTCTGACTTTCTTAATAATGTTAGACATGTTTTTACTCAGTTAGAATAAGCCCTGTGACCCTTTATTTATGCAAAGATTATTGCAAGATCTAATAATGACTTTAACAGTAGAGCACTAAATTTAGTAACTTATTTTTAAAAGCTATCCTGTTTTCAGATATAATCAAATAATTAAGTCTGCCAGTCTACATTGATTACATCATCATTCTGTGCTTGTCATTTTGTTCTGAAGCTTAAAATAAATTTGTGAGTGTTACATGATCTGATTTGACTATTGGAGAGATATTTTCAATATTGGTCAGAAGGTTGCTATCAGATGAAATAACTAAGTCTACTATTGATGGACTGTAGTTTGTCCAGAACTAGGTAAAGTTTATAACAAGCTGATTAGCATGATTATGTAATATCAAATACCACCTTTCATGCAAGAGCGATCACCTTTGAAAACAAAGTAACTGGGAAACAAGGGATAAGAAGATGGAAGTCAAATACTGATTTGTTAACACTGATAAAAGTAGCGAAACCTTTGATTTTTCGCAAAAAGAATTGCTAATTAGCAATAAGTAATTTTGTGAGCGAAGAACTCTGATGTTTAATTATTTATGGCGTTGGAGTTGAATGTGAATTAATGTTTTTTTTTTATTAATATCTTTGTTTACTTCATTTTCTTTCAGTTTTGGTAAACTTTCTTTACCTACCTTTAAATTTTGTAACAGTGGTTCTACACACTTTTAAGGGTTAAAAGGGGATAAATTTCAGTCAGATGTAATTCCCGATAATAACAGAAATAAAAGACGAGCAAC
>QDEB01081484.1:11394-25132 GCA_004193795.1 Asbolus verrucosus
GTTGCTCGTCTTTTATTTCTGTTACTGTCGGGAATTACATCTGACTGAGAGAGTACGTCACTACACCGTCTGAGGAAGAACTGGTAATAAATGAAAATAAAGAAATAGAATTTTGTTTTTCCTGAGATATTATAACTTAAATGATATTCTTTACAATATACTAATTTAGAAAAAAACCTTAGTTGAGACTTCAAAAGCAAATAAAATGAACTAGGATTGTTCACCATTGTACTAGTAAATTATAATTATAATGATTTAAGTATACAAGACAGACCAATAAACTCTTACGTTTTCTAGCAAAAAGATTAAAATGAAAGTTGACAATATGCATTAAAATGCATTAAAAAATATATTTCAAACATTTTGTAAAAAAAATAATACAACTCAATCCTTCGTACTTATCTAATCTATCACGGTTTAAATAGTTACAATTAAACATATTCTTCATATTTTATTTTTTTATTTGCGGACTAGTGTGTTGAACATATTTATAATTTCTAGCTAAATACCCAAAAACTCCCATGGCCATTATCATGAGTCCGCTGTACAACAAAAATCTAGAAGACTACAAAATCTTTGTTAAATTAATACAAAAAGATACTTACAGTAAGAAAAAATAAACCTGTTTTTCAAATATCTCTGAAGCTTCCACGATAATGATGGTAATATTGCCCAGTGAACTAGTTAAGAGCCATGCAGCTGACATAACAGTTTTCATTGAGCTGGGAGCTTGGGTAGATGCAAATTCTGTGCCAGTGATGCATAACATCACCGTTCCTGCAGAAAGAAAGATGTATTGAGGCAGAAGCCATAGTACGTGTATACGATTGTGTTCTGTTATTTCATAAACTTCAAAGTCCTGTAAACAGTCAAAAAAATTAATATAATTAGTAACAGGAATTTCATCTATATATTTTTATTAAGAGCATCTACGTTATTCGAAATGTTGCATTTCATAACAACCAGTACAATAAAATTTCTTAAGAATTTTAAAGAACAATTTTATGTAGAAGAAAGAAACTGTAGATACATAAATTTATAACTATAAAAAAGCTTTCTTGAAGATTCTTGAAGTAAAAAAAAGAAAAAAACTAGTTCATTTTAGGAAAATCTTATATAGCTGAAAACTATAATTTTTTAATAATTTTCTAGACTTTTGTATTAATTTTGCATTTCATTCTAACAAGTTAAATTAAATAATAATTCTTATTTTCTACTAACTTTTTTTTTTCTTTCTTTCACTTTTCACGACTATCAAATTGCAAAGAAGTAGAATTTGAACTTTATTTTTTTATTTTATGTTCAACCAAATATTATGCAAACCTTAATATTTTCTCCATCGAAGTGTATTAATGCAGTGTAGACTCCTCCAGAATAAAACATAATTTCTTGATTATAATTTGCTAATGTATATGGACCAGGTTCGAAAGTAAGCAGGGAATATTCATTAGCAGTGATATTTAAACTTTCTTGCCAATATGTCAGTTCCACTTGATTAAAAAGTGTTCCTACTATAAATCTGAAAAATAAATACATACATTAACTTACTTACTCAATGATAACATCATATTATAATACCTAACTTTAGCAAGTTCTTTGTGTCTGCTTATATCGTCTTCAAAATAAATCAATCCGTCAGTGGACATAAAATAACCCAAAGTTGCATTTTCGGCAACTCGAAGAATATTTCCTGACTCAGTTTTGTTAAGTATATCTTCACAACCGGTAACATTATATGGTACCAAATTTTCACCAGTTATGTTTTTCACTTCAATTTTTTTATATCCCATAGGTTTAATTTCCACATTATCAATATACGGTAAAGCATTAATCTTAATGTAACAAAGAAGAGGATTGTAAATTCTTATATGACACTCTCCCTTTTGAGGGTAAATTGGACGGTTGCATTCAATTATTATAGAAATATATGCAGCAATCATAAACGAAATGGCTGTCAACAATCCTCCGCATGTCATACGTTGAAGAGGTTTTGTAATTAAACCGCATTTGGCAAACAAAGGATAAATACCGTAAGAAAATATTGGGATAAAAATCAAAATTAAGAATGTACTTGCTGTTATCATTTGTTCTGGAAGAATTCTGTAGGTACCAAAATCACGGCTCATTTGAGTGGCTTGTAAAGTCCATCCACTGCCCTGTTGGTCATAGAGAGCCCAAAAAATTATAGTAGGTGTAAAAAGAAGTAAAACATGTGTCGTAATTTTGACTTCTTTAACAAAAGTTGGCCCAAATTTTTCTTCACAACGATCTAGCCAGTGAGAGGCTTTTTCTGTAGATTTTATTTTCATTTTAATGCCAAACTAGAAATTAAATTGTATATAAAAATAATAAAGCCAAAACGGTTTTTACCCCAACACACCTTATCCACAGAAGAATAACATTATTCTGTGGTTTTAGTATCCTATACAGGGGCTTACCAATGATCATGAGAACTTAAATAAATTAAAAGTAATTAATTGATTTTAAACAATATTAATCTTACTTACTTAAGGCAATAATCATCAAAAAAACAGAAAGCCCAAAAGCTGCAGAATAGCAACTCATTTCTTGGAAGCAATGTAATTCGTCTTTGAGAACAGGTGTTATGATTGTCGAACTCAAGCTTCCTATATTCATGGCAAAATAGAATACGGTAAAATATCCTTGTAACAGTTTGTACTGCTGTGGTACAATGAACTGATCGCCTCCAAATGGTGTTATGCAAGGTTTAATACCTCCACTTCCAATAGCTATGACTAATAAACCGATCAAACAGACACTTGTACGAGACATATTCACAATTATTTTAATTGAAGATAGAGTCATAAGGATATTTCCACATATAAGCACCACAGACATCCATAAAATGGTATTGTATTTTCCTAACCAGCTATCAGCTATAAGAGCTCCAAGTATTGGATAAGCGTAAACCAGAGCACAGAAAGTGTGAAAAATTATTTTGGATGTGGCATCGGTAAATGATAGCACATTTCGAAGATAAAGGATAAGAATGCCTGAAAATCAAGGTTTTATTAGATTTTCCTTATCAAAAAAAAATATATATAAAACACTTGCATTGAACGCCAAAAAAAGAAAATCTTTCACAGAATTCTGTGATAATAATGAGGAATACACCCTTTGGATACTTGAGTTTCTGCTCTGGTTCCTGTAGAAAAAGTGAAATTTTACTTTCAGTGGCTCTAATTTCCATTAGATTGTAAAAATTATTTAAGCTATTATTATCTACCAAACCAAGCTCCTGTAACTCAACATCACAGAAATAAGGTGAATTTTTCTTTATTAATATTATAGTATCGAAAAGTTAAATTCGTTGATATTTTAGTCTTCCGGTCAAAAAGCTGCAATATTTCCGTTAAGTAAGAAAACAAACAACAAAAAATAAATTGGTTTTTTGGCTAATAATTATTGCATTCTCTCTTATATGTTGGCGATAATGGAAGTAGAAAATTTTCTACATTTAAAGAACACCTATCTAGACAGTTACCTAAAACATTTTTGGCCTATTACCGTTCTTTCATTTGTTTCATTCATTTTTTCTTCGAAGATTCTCTGTTGCAAAATAATATTGATAATGCATTTTCAATTCATGACGTTATTACACATTTTTTGATTGAACACTATATCTGTCATTTTAATTTACTTTTCACTCAGCATGACAGTAGTGGCATTTTTTACATGTTTATCATTATCAATAGTTTAATTGAATAGTAGAATAAATTTGATTTTCATTTCACTTATCTCTTCCTGAAAATTAAAATTAACAAATGCAGAATGAAGGATAATAAGGAAACAACAGATGTAAGTATATAAATAAGTGTACACATTCTAGTCTATTTCTCGATTTGTTTTTCCATGTCTCTGCTCTTGTCGTTATGGAATATACAGTAAGCTAAAGAGAAACGAAATAATGAAGTTTAAAAAATAAAAGTTTAAAAAAAAATGTAAAGGTGTTAAATAATGTCAGTGTAAATCGAAATTTCATAACAGACTTCTAATTTTCTTATAGCCACCGTAATCTTCAGTCTGTATTCCCAAATTATTTTCTTTTATGCCTGTTCTAAATTTCCAAGGGAAAAAGATTACAACGATAATGCATTAATTAATTACATGAAAACTATTTAATTTGTTACAAAAATTAAAGCCGTTCAGTAGATTTTTTAGATTTAGTAGTAGCCGTTCTTAGATTTTTTAAATTTAAATATTATGGAAAACAGAATGTTGTTATAATATAGAATGAAAGTGAAAGTGAATGGCTTTTGTAGTCATACTAACTTATTTCAACATCATTTTTTCATGTTCTGGGTCTACATGACAAAAGTCAAATTAACAGATGCAATTTTTTTTCAGCGTATTCCTTATCCGAAACCAGTATTTTTAATAGTGGTTAATGAATTCTGTGAAAGATTCAGTTATTATGGAATGCGAAGTAAGTAAATTTAAGTTTTATGGTTACCGCTACACAACAAGATACTAATCGGTTAGGTAATTTATAGTTAAAAAACGTTAAAATTCTTTAATTAATTGAAATATTGTGGAGACTAAATTTCTATTGTATCAAACCTTTTCTGAGAAAATTTTTTTTAAACAGGAACATATGTTTATTTGCTCTTTTTAAGTGGTACTTTTTAACAATTATTCAAAATTTTACGTAACATACTAGTTCTTTGATTAATTTTGAGACGAAAGGTTTGTGTACATGATGATCATAAAGGAACTTAAATTTAGAGGTTTAAACACTTTTTTTAAATAAAATGTTAACTTGGGGTATGTTATTGTATATTAAAGTTCAGTACACTAATTAAATTTTATCAAAATCATAATAAATAGAATATTCTGTCATTAATTTTAACCTGATTTAGCAGGTGGACTGTGCAATGTGTCTTTTTGTAATTCTTTTGTAAAATCAATCATTTTCAAGTTAAATAAAATACATATAACCAAATCCATATTGTAATACCACCAAAACATTTTCAGCAGGTGGACTCAGAATTGTAGTCTGAGACTACAATTTCCAGTCTTTATGTTAAAAATGGTACGCCACTTCTAAATAATTTGATTTTGATGAAAGTTACTGAACTTTAGTATATGATAAGTGATAACAGACCCTAAATTGTAGTATTTTATTTTTAATAGTTTTTAAGTAAATTTATATATATATAAATTTTATTTGGATCTCCGACTTTAAAGACGTGATTCCACAATCATATGCATCAACTTTTGTTTTTCGTTTGTTACGTAAAAATTAATTGTATTAAAATCTACACAATTACATTTCTGTTCCAGGTATTCTCAGTTTGTATTTACGAAATGTATTGTCCTTTTCTGAAGCTGATTCCAAAGTCGTTTTTCACACCTTCGCAATGTTCGTATACTTTTTCCCACTATTTGGAGCAATTATTGCAGACAGTTGCTTAGGAAAATTCAAAACAATTTTTTATATATCAATCATATATGCATGTGGAAATCTACTTCTGGCACTATCTTCATCTTATACCATCGGTTTACCACAAATACCATTTTCGATGTTGGGCTTGTCACTTATAGCAATAGGAGCCGGAGGAATCAAACCATGTGTATCAGCTTTCGGAGGAGATCAGTTTGTGTTACCACAGCAAGAACTTCAGCTGACCACTTTTTTCTCCTTGTTCTATTTCTCCATCAATATGGGAAGTTTAATATCAACATTGGTTACACCAATTCTGAGAAAAAACTTTCATTGTTTTGGAGAGAAAAGCTGCTATCCTGTTGCTTTTGGTTTACCTGGAATATTGATGATATTGGCAATTGGTATGTTAAAATATTTATTATAAGATAACTTTGTTTATAAAAAATAATCCAGTTATTTTTATTGTCGGCAAACCTTTGTATAAAATTAAAACACCAGAAGGAAATATAGTGGTCCAAGTAACGAAATGTATTGGAGTAAGTTTTTTTATTCATGGTTGAAAGACAATACCACTATAAGAATATATTTTCACTAGCATGGGATTAAAAAGAAAGTAAAAGCTGAAGACAAAGTAGATCACTGGCTAGATCGTTCTGAAGATAAATATGGCAAAACTTTAGTTGACGATATTAAAATTACTCTGAAAGTACTCGTTCTTTTTATACCTCTTCCTATATTTTGGACATTATTCGATCAACAAGGTAGTGGATGGACCTTTCAAGCTACACGCATGGATGGTTATATTGGCTTTTACACAATTTTACCTGATCAATTGCAACTTGCAAATCCATTATTTGTTCTTGCACTTATTCCATTATTTACATATGCAATTTACCCCGCATTTGCAAAGTGCAATTTATTTAAAACACCACTCCAAAGGATGGTATGTGGAGGTTTCTTAACAGCAGCATCTTTCGGAATTTCTGCGTTTATTTCATTTTCTTTAGAAGCAACATATCCAGTTCCACCTGGTAAAGGACAGTGTCAAATACGATTGTATAACCCTTTAGAATGCAATGCTACCATCACTGCTAGTCCATATTTTGAAAATCGGAAAATTAAATCAATGGGATGCACAAAAATAGACGTAAATGATGTACATGGTGTTAATATCGTTAATTTTACCATCACTGGTTGTAACCAAATTAATTACAACAAGGGATCAGGTTTTAACATAACAGAAAAAGTGGCTTTATTTTACTATATGTTGAAAGATAAATTAGTACAATCTGAAGATGACATAAATAAAGATATAGATGGGCTTCCTAAAATCAGGTACGATTATCCTTCTCGATTAATATTTATAACAGATAATAAATAATAGATTTTTAGAACTTTAGTTAATACACCAAAGGAAGGACTTTATGTATCGTATTGGCTTGAAGAAGAAAAAGCTTTAAGTGTTCCTTCGAATAACTATTCTATATTTACCGTTACTCCTGGGAGGTACAGATTAAAAAATATTACAAAGAAATTGGACTTTTATTTAGGTGCCGTGTATACGGTTTTAATTTCATTAGATAACAATGACAATATCAAGGTATGACAAGAATATTTTAGTAAATTATTAACTTCACTTTTTCAGAATGTGCAAATTTACGAAGTCATCAAACCTAACACCATACATATGCTTTGGCTTATCCCTCAATACTTGGTCATTTCTATTGGGGAAATTATGTTCTCCATTACAGGATTAGAGTTTTCTTATTCTCAAGCACCCACTTCCATGAAATCAGTGTTAACAGCCGCATTTCTTTTAACGATTTCTTTCGGTAATCTCATCGTTGTATTGATTGAATCTGCAAAATTTTTTAAGAAAGACGTAAGAATCGTTACAACAATTTAAATTAAATAATTAGCTGAATTATTTACAGTCAGCAAATTTTTTATTGTATGCTGGACTCATGGTGGTAGACATGCTAATTTTGGCATATATGGCTACTAAATATAAATACGTTAAAGCGGAAGATCGTAATGAGACCGAGGAGACTTAACAACTAATGAGAAACCAAAAACGAATCCTCTTCCAGGATTCAAGTAAACTACAAAAATACTTCTTAGTTCTACGAAAAACTTGAAATAGTATGAATATTTATTTAATATTATAAATAATTAACTATACACTCACCCAAAAAACATTGTATTATTTTTGAACCGAGAAACTAGGTTTTATGTTAAATTATTCGTTTGTTTTGTTTTTTATACATTCTTTTTCTTTGGTGTGTGTATTTTGATTAACAAAAATCCGTGGTTGAAATTCAAAACAGGCATTTATTTTGGTTTGATCTTTTCAAAATTTATTAAAAAAATAAGTCAACATCGAATATACACATGCAGACAACAAGTAAGATTTTAAAATTAAGAAAAATATTAGTAAAAAATGCATTTATATTTTACTGTACGTATTTGTTAATACGCAAAGGTCAATTATGTTTTTTTTTTAATTCTATAATTATTACTTTCTATTCAACTTATGCGAATTTGAACAGTATTCTAGCTCCATACTTCTTACTGGCAAATATATCTGCCGGTGTTTTCTTTTTTTAAAAAAATGATGTTTTTTCTAATCTTCATAAAAAATCAAAAAACAGATACAGTACAACAATAAATTTATTGGTACTTGTAATTTACAACAGCCATAAGTTGCTATGAATACGATTTTATTTTTTTTAGATTAAGATTCTTTATGTCATGTTTTATTCTGTTCAGCTATAATTCAACATGACAGTAATAGTGGTGTCATTAGTCGGACTCTTTAAAAGAGGAAAATTTGTATGAATCTGGTATTAGCAAAATAGCCACTTCAAGCCTAAAGAAAAATGGACGAAATGAATGACGTAAGTGTCGAAGTAGTAATTTCTAATACAAAATATTCTGACTAATAGTAACAATCTTAACTCATCTGTTGTAAATAATAATTTTTAACTAATTTAAGTCTCATAATCAACACAATTGATCTTAAATGTCAAATTACCTATTAACTTTTTCTTTTTAATTTCAAAATTTAAATATTAAAGAGAAAATACAAACTTTTTATATTAAACGTATGGAAAAATAAAGTAAAAAGTAAGCATACAAAATACAAAAGATACAAAATATAATGTCTAGGGACTTCAAAACGTATATAAAGCACTTTCTAATATCAAAAACAATCTTTTTTCTGAAAAGTATTTTGGTATTTGTGTCATTTAAGTTGTGTATGTTTATATCTCTAATTTTTATCTTTCAAATTTTAACCAAGTACAACTATCTTGTATAAAATAAAAAAGCTCGATTTATTTTTTGCAACAGTATAATTTTCATAAAATGTTTTCTGATTTCACTTCTTTACTTAGATAAATAAGTTCTTCAAAACATTGTTGCAGTAATAAAATTTTGAATTAAATTCATGCTATTTTTTCCTTGCAGCAAATAGATTATCCAAAAGCGACGTTTTTGATTCTCTTTCATACACTATGCGAGAGTTTTTGCTTTTATGTGATACTAGGTATGTAGTATAATTTTTTACGTTGAGTAACGTATGTAACATAAGTTTTCGAAAAGATTTTTCGCGCAAAATTGTTTTACTTAAGAAGGTTCAGTCTAATTGATACTTAACAAATATGGAATAGTTGCAGTTTAACACATATCAAAATTACCAAAAGCAATTTTGCAAGATATCATACACAAATGAAGTATACAAGCCTATCTGCACTTTAATTGAACGGATATCGAAAGACAAAATTGTTATATTTTTAAAGATCAAACTTAGTATATCGACCATTTACCAAACAATAAAGGAATGTGAGTATTAATTTACTAAAAAGTGGGCGACGCTACCTTCTATCCCCAAACAGAATTGACAAACCTCATCCAAAGTGCTCAAGACAGAGTTGGAACGTCATCGCGCAAATTGGTTCGTCGATTTGGAATTTTACATATAACTATGAGCGGAATTTTGACCAGAAATGATTTAAAATATCGAAAAATAAAAAAGTGTCCCAAATACACAGCGGCCCAGCTTGAGAGAATTTCCAAATGCTGTAGAGCGTTAAGATATCAACATTTTGTAGGAAACAGAGTGATCGTTATGAATGACGAAAAGTATTTTCCATTGTCCCAATGAAAATGAAGGGGAACGAATTTATATTTATATATAATTTATATTTCCAATAGTGAAAATTGTCCAGATGAATCAAAACATAAACCAAAACCAACATTTGGCGACAAGGTGTTGATCTGGTGCGCGCTATTTTTGAAGCCGGAATTTCAGGACCTTACATCGGGCGAATTAGAGGTGAAGTTGTAGCTCCAAATGTTTATATTCGTAAATGTCTTCCAAATTATTAATTTTATTAATAATTTCATCATCAGAATGATGAAATAATAGTCTGGCTTCATGTCATTATGTCAGAATAAGCAAAGACTGGTTAACCAAAAATAACATACATTTCGTTCCCAAAAAAAACAAATCCTCAAATATTCCTCAGGCGCGTCCTATTAAAGACTTCTGGGCACTTCTCATCTGAAAAGTTTACGATAATGGCTGGGAACCCAAAACAAACGACAGTTGCGGACAAAATTATTTCACAAGATCCAGGAAGTAGATGTTAACATTACCCAGAACAAAATGAGACAAGTTCTAAGAAAATTGCGTGCTATTGAAGATAGTGGTCCCCTATTGGTGTTGTAAAACTGATTTTTTATTACTTTTGGATGTAGGAACAGCTCCTTATGTTCATGTTTCAATAAAAATGTATTTAGTGATTAAGAGCTCTAACTTTATTCAGAAAACTTATGTTACATACGTTATGTTGAACTTCTATTTTTTGTTTTTATAAATGATATTTTTAGTTGATGTTAATTTTTCTTTTCAGAAGTATATATACGAGGGGAGATTTAATAATTATATACCTAGCTATGAAGGAAAAGAGGGGGATAATTAAAATATTTTTACTTTTCCATATAATGTCTATTTCAATTTTCTAACCCTCTTGAAAATAATTCGTTTGAAAGCTCTGCAAAAAAATTGTCCACAGCATCTCTTAGCTCGTGATCTGAAAAGAATCACCTTCCTCGTAGGTTCTTTTTAAAACCTCGAAATAGGTAATAGTCAGAAGGATCTGGACTATAGGAAGGATAATCGAGTGCAATAAAGCCAGTGACGTCGGTAATTTCCTTTTCTTTTGTTTCAAGGCTAGGTATATAATCATTGAATCTCCCCTCGTACTTGTAAAACACTTAGGAGTATATTAATTACTAGCCATCATTACTCGATCGTTGAATAATATACCTACTATTAAACGCGATAAGTTCGAAACATTCATTAATGAATACTATTTCTGCGCCGAAAATAGAATTCTAATAATATTTAAATTGTTTTAGGTGTTCTTATCTTATACCTTAGAAATATCCTTTTATTAACCGACGCTTATTATGAAGCCGCATACCATACCTTTTGCATCCTTGCTTACGTTTTTCCAATTTTTGGAGCGATTGTTGCAGACAATTTTATTGGCAAATTTAGGGCTATTATACAAATTTGGTTTATATACATCCTTGGAATTATATTTCTATCATTATCAACTATTAAATCACTGGGTTCTGGTCAAGAAATTTTTTGTTGGTTTGGTTTAATATTCATAGCAATGGGAAGTGGAGGTATCAGACCCTGTACGTTATCATTTGGTGCCGATCAATTCATTTTACCTGAACAACCAAGATATCTATATATTTTTTTTCATTTATTCTATTTTTGCATATATGTTGGAATTTGTATGTCTATTATTTTGATTCTTCTACTGCGAGATAACAATAACTGTTATCAAGGAGAAAATTGTTATTCTTTGAGTTTTGGAATTCCTGCAATTATTATACTTATTATTACAAGTAAGTATGTTATTATATTTTTTGGACAGTTTTTCCATTTAATTATTATTCTCATTCAAGTTCTCGTAGCTTTCACCAAACGCTTATACAGAATCATAATACCAATAAACATGGTTTTATTTAGATGGACGAAATGTATTGGGGTAAAAACTTGTCCTAATATCACACATTTATTTATTTTCTTAAAGTCTACAGAAAGGAATACGGGAGAAAATAACATCTGAAGAAAAAGTTAATCATTGGCTGGACCATTCGAAGGCAAATTATGGAAACGGATTTGTCAGGAGAGTTAAGAACACTCTGCAAGTATTGTTGCTTTTCCTTCCTCTCCCACTATTTTGGGCTTGCTTTTTTTACCTGAAAAATATTACCTGGACATCGCAAGCAAGGCAAATGAACTGTGATATTTGTACATACACAATTCCACCAGAACAAATGGTTTTTACAAATCCTATACTAGTTATAATACTCATTCCAATATTTATTTGTGGTATTTGTCCACCATATGATAAAATTAACATCATAAATACATCTCTTCGACGTATGACATGTGGAGGAATATTAACAGGATTATCTTTTTTGATTGCTGCATGTATTAGCTTGTTTATAGACTCAAAAATACCAAATATGTTGCCAAAAGATAGGGAATGTGATGTAAGAATATATAATCCACTCAACTGCACTGTCACTTTTATTGCCCCAATCTACATTTCTAACACGAACATAAAACCAATGGAGTACATTTATAGAAATTTCCAACTGAATGGTACATATCAAGTTGAATACACAATTAAGAACTGCAGTAAGATATTAGAAAGCAAATTATCTGGAAGAAATTTTAAATTTTCTCAAGGAAAATCATTGGGATATTATCTGTCCACAAACGGATTAATCAGTTTTGATGATGACCTAAAAAGAGATAAAAATGGAAATTCGAAAATTAGGTATTTAAAAAATTCAATTCAAAAATTATTGCATAATCGAATAATTAATCTTAAGGGTACTGGTTGACAATCCTAAAAAAAATGTAACACTCTTCCAATGGAAAAACAACAAAGCTATTAGAAATATTACATGCTACAACATTTCACCTTTTGCAATAGATCCTGGTACTTATACACTGGAAAATTTTAGTAAAAAACTGGTCTTTCAAAGAGGGGCAATTTATACCATACTAGTTTCATCGGATGAGAAAAAAATGCAGGTAATTCTTACTTGATGTATTAGATATTACTTGCCTCTTCCCTCATATGTTTACATTTATTTTTTAAACTGGGTTCCAGAATGTGAAACTGTATGAACTCCTAGAACCCAACAGTGTAAACATACTCTTGCAACTCCCTCAATACATAGTTTTCACCTTGGGCGAAGTTTTGTTTTTTCCGGCTGGTCTGGAATTTGCTTACACTCAAGCACCTATATCAATGAAGACTGCAGTTACAGCTGTGTGGTACTTCACCATAGCAACTGGCAAAATTCTTCTAGTTATTGTGGCACCAAAGTTAGCACTGATTGAAAAACAGGTTCCCTTATCTAAAAATTTCATACATTTTTAATTACAAATTATGTTTGTTTACAGTGGATTGAGTTCCTTATTTTAAGTGGAATTATATTATTACATATGATCCTCTTTGCACTTTTAGCCGTGAGATATGAATATGTTAGTTACCCGAGTCTTGTATAAGGAAACATATAGAAAATCAATAAACTTTTTACTAGTTTAGTGCATCTTTTTTAATATCTGATACTTAAAATTTTGTGAAATTTTTGCTTTATGTTATTTTTATAAAAAAGAAGCGTTTATAAAGTTCTCTAGAAAGTAATTACACAATGTGTATTATTATTACATACATATATACAAAATATATTTCCCTTCTGTGTTATTTTTGGTCTTTTTTAATAGTGTCTGACATTTTTTTTTTTTAACTTTTAATGTAAATCTTCGTTTTGTTTAAGACTATAAATGCACACGTTATCTAAGATTTAATAACTAACAGTACAGTAATTCCTCAAGCAAACAACATTAAATGCTAATGAATTTCAAGTTGCAGTCTCTCAAAAAGTGTTCACATATGCCACTTTTGTTTGAATTTGCTGAAATCACTATTCGTTTATTGGGTCATAATATTAGAAATTAGGAAATTAAATTAAATTAACGGATGTAAATTTCCTGGTTTAAAACATGTTAGATAACAGCAGGTTCTATTTAATAGAAAAGCCTAGAAGTCGGAGCGTGTGGATCTTTAAACTCGGTGGATATTTGATTTGTGTGGATCTTTGAAATTGATTTAATTTATTTAATCTGGGTGCAGAATCTGCACCTAATATTAGCGCACTCGCATTATTTTGCACGTATTTTCATGTGAAATGACAATTCGAATTATATAGGGAAATTTGTAATTG
>QDEB01081496.1:0-10600 GCA_004193795.1 Asbolus verrucosus
GAGAAATAACGCTCGATGACATAAGTTCAAAACATTGACCTTCGACAACGCAAGAAACGGATATTAGGCAACGTGTTTCGATTAACATTTCTGCATTTCTGTGACTGCGATGTTGCTTATGTCTGTGCAAGGCATTTCCATTCTCTTTCCTCACTCTCTGCTAAATGTTCCAAGCATTATATGTTGCATTCTTCTTTGTTTACTGTGACACACAATTTATGATAATAGCCATCCCAGCTCTTCTACATCCGGTTCGTTATTTTTGATTAATTAAACAATTCGTTCGTTCATCTCTGTTATATAATGAATATATTGTTAAACATCGACAGAAGTACCGTGGAAAGTGATTTGGTTTTCTATAACTATGATTGTGAAAGGTCGTTCATTAAATTACATTTCCATAGTCATACATTTAACGGAAATATGAGGAAGATTCTTTTCACTGAAGAAAGTTTCTAAAATAGCACATACCGATTCAGTTTGTGCAACTGCAACCCACATGAAATGAATATTTTCCTACATTGGATCATATGGCAGAAATTACATATTACAAGTATTAATTAAGCCACACAAAGAGAGAACTGACCTTGGTTAATGCAAGTATGCCCCACATATCTCAAATAGCCAACCCATGCGACTACGGTTCTCAAGATTTGCACCAGCAAGGCGGCAAAAAGTAATTCAGTGAAGGGGGCTATTCCAAGATTAATAATATTATTACTCGTTAAGGTCAAGCAATTGATCGTTTTGATTTTATTGGTATCGGCTACATTTCGTCACCACCTATGGGCAAAACCGCTTAGTCACATCAAATCTGATCATCTCGACCCGTTTTTAGCATTTTTACGCGTATCACGAACTCCCTCAGGTCGATTTGGTAGTTATTAAATGAATATCGATCAGTTGCTTATTTATTGCCATTTTTAACGTGCAAAATCGAGGGCCGCGGTGGTAACGAGGTGCGAAGCTCATGATTGCAATTTTATTATTATATAAACCTGATGTCATTAAGATGCGTCAGCCGTTTTTCTGCTTTATTTATTTTGCACGTTACAAAAATCATTCGAACAACTTTCTTCTCTTTTATGGAACAACGAAACGAGTATTCGCACATTAGTAGATGTCAAAGTTTAAAGCGCTGTGCTGTGCGGTCAGCATTGCAATGTACAGGATGAGGAAAATAATTTGAATATCCTTTGAGATTTACATGACTTTCTTTCGTGTGCTGCATTTTAACTTGATTGTGTTGTTTTCACAACAATGGCTCAGCTGGTTCTTGGGCGCGCCTTTACGAAACTGCAAGTCTCAGGTCGGATTCTCATCAAAAAATGGATTTAATGCAATCCCCAACAATTTTAAAATACATGAATTTATAATCGATTGCGATTTGACTTGTTAGCATTGTTCGCGGTGGAGAACTGCCGCTTTCAAATTATGTTTGCGCAATAAATTACAGTGTCAGCTTCCTGTTACAGAGATAGATGAGTTCTGTGTGCATGCAAAAAAGTGGGGTCTCAAAGAAGTAGTGTTAATGACGGTAAAAGTGTCGATCATCACTAACACAAAATCGAACTTCTAAAAAATTATTAATCTATGTTCTGTAATTCAGTTTCAAAAATTGTTATCTTTCTTCCTCTCTGATGGTTTTTCAAACGACATTTTGACTGATGACTAATTGTTTTTAAAATATAAATTTTCCCTCCAGAGTTAAATATGAAAGCAGTTGCACAACTCTGCAGATGATACAGGCCATTTGGATAACCTTCTTGTATATTTATCTGTTAATTATAAATATTAGGTATGATATAATAACCAAATTATAAATATTATGATATAATTGGAATTTTACTTAGTTAAATTGGTACTTTTTAAAGAAAATTAAATACAAACTCAATATTGTTTTGGGAAGACTTGCAAAACCTCATTTTAATTAATATGAATTAATATATTATCAATTAATAATTATAAAAATTGTGAATTGAACTTAATTTTTTCAGCTTGACTTTGACTCGTTAACTATGAGAATAAAAATGTTTTTATGTATTGTTTTAAAACCATTCCTTATTACATTTTTTTTTGAACATTATACTTAAAATAAACCTGTGAAAATGTAACTACATCGTTGTTTGTTGTTTGTTGATGTCCTCGTCCTCGCTTGTAAGTGTACTATGTTTCTAAACACACATAAGAAGTACAAAACTGAATAATTTCAGAATTATTTCCATTATTGTAATAACCTTTAAAATATGAAGTGCACGGTTCAGGGTTCACTTTAACCGCTGAACACAACTGAAACATTCTAATAATTTAATTATTTTATAAAATAAAAATTTTTAAATTAATCCGATAGTTACGACATCGATTCACTTTAAAAGAATCCTAAAACTTGTTCGAATTAATTTCGAATGTGGTTGTTTATTTGTTAAAACGTTACCTATCATGTTCTCATCAGATTTAAGAAAATAATAAACACGACTGCAATACGATCCATAATTGCACTTAAATAAAATTGTTCATTATTCAATCGCAGAAACAGAACTAGACCATCCAGTTCCACTCCATAAATCCATGAGATCATGTCACACAAGGACAAAGTCTGATTGCATGAATATCTAGTTGCAATCTTGAAACGTGCATCTTCCTCCAATTACCATAAAATATAATTTGTAACTATTTTGAGAAGGATAAAACTTGACATACTCCCACAGTGATTGCAATAAAAGTTTCAGATACCACTTTACCTCATCGTTTTGTCAGCATTATTATGTACGATTAACACATCTCCTGTCAGTTACCAATACGTCCGATTCATAAGAAATGA
Organism: Asbolus verrucosus; assembly: GCA_004193795.1. Lineage (NCBI taxonomy): Eukaryota > Metazoa > Arthropoda > Insecta > Coleoptera > Tenebrionidae > Asbolus > Asbolus verrucosus. Next base: position 2,822 of record QDEB01081496.1, read on the forward strand.
ACGAATGAGAGCAGCGCCAGCAACGCGAAGATCCAGGAGTTACGGTTTCTCAAACAATGAAGTTTTTTCCTCGACTCATGTGTGGAATGGTGACGACATTTTGCATCCTCGAGCAAATTCTTTGATTTTTGAGGAGCACCGTGGCCACGTCACGCCGGATTTTAGTAACGGTTTAAGTACGTGAGGAATTTTTGATTGAGCGGATTTTGAAAATGTTTTGCAGGTTATCCTGACCCTCTCCTTTTGACCGGGCGTGCAGCTAAAAGGGCGGCTTCAGTCTTGTACAGAAAACCTCTCTTTTTTGAAGAAATCAATCACGTCGAGTCTCTTCTCAGCAACCAAGAGCAAAGAAGGCGCAGCGGCCTGGCGGGCAACAAATTAGGGTCTCTAAGACCCCATCTGCCGTTTTATAGATTTAAGCAAGACAGTTACAGATATTTCAAATAAATTATTTTAATGTATTTTACTGTTATTAATAAAACAATAATTACTAAAAATAAAATTTATTTACAATAACCTAACGGTCAATCTAGAGGCAGTAATTACAAAAGACACAATCAAGAGAGGAAGGCTGACCTTAAATTTATTTCCTGAATTGCACAAGTCTCCTTTACAAAAACACATCAAGACTCTTCTGTAGTTCCATTTGGTATACGCACATCTATCTTCACTGTCTGATGGCCCCCTTTGGAGACACATCCTTTGTGTTGCCACTCCATACTCTGGTACATATTTAAATCACTTTATTGATGTTGTTGGTTTAATTTGGTACATACCTTCTTTTAAAGCATTTTCAGTCTCCAAAATTTTGCCGCACCATCCAGATGCGCAAGGAACTGTCTCGACCCCTTTTTCTAATTCGACTTGTGTTGCGTTTACTGTGAATGGATCTTTACAACTTCCTAGTTCCCCTCGAGAGCGACATACAAAGCAACGTTTAAGTAGTCCTACAAGAGTTCAATGAATCCTCACCCGTGAAATTTGATGTACATATTAAAACACTTACCACTAGTCAATTTTGGTGTAAATACAATAAAAATTAATGAAACACACACTAAAACTGATCTAAACAGATCCATTTTACGTCAAACTCGTTGAAGGAGACATTCCATTCTGGACTTTCTCTTTGCAACTTGAGAACAATGTTGGTAGTGAGACGTGGTTGGGTTTAATTGGTTGCATAAATACTATCCGATTTAAGGTAATTTACCATATCCACGAGCAGCGTGTTTCTCTGCTTCTATTTCTTTTAATTCTTGGTAATCTTTAAATGCACGCCTTCGGTGGAATGCAATTACAATTCCAGCACAGTAACATGGCAGCGTTAGTGACAAAATTAGGCCTAGATACATCATATAGCGAACAAAGGCTAGAATTTCATTGTGAAAAATATAATCTCTACAGATTATTACGAAAACCTTGGGTCAAAATTTTCGCTTTGGAAATAACAAAAACTACAATTTGTTGCATTCTGACATCATCAACCTGACACGTGTAATTCCCTTCTTCCGATTCTTTAACATCAACCAAATACAAAGTATTAAAAGTATCCACGATGATTCTGGGTTCTTCTTCTGGATTTGGTGGTGGCACACTTTCTCCAGATTTTAAAACTTTCCCATTTCTTTTCCAAATGACCACATTTTCCAAAGTCGACCTTTCAATAAAAACCTTTTTTTCCATTTTTTTTTTTTTAACTAATAACTTACTCGGGACAAATTACAGTTAGATGAGAATTTTCTGCCAAAACGACTGTTTTGCGGTATTTAAATGCTGAAGTTTTTCCGGCTTTCCACCCCTTTCCGAGACCTTCAGCATCTAATTTCCGAATAATAGAACATAACAGCTTTAAAGAGTTGTACTTACCAGGATTGCAGGTGCCTTCACAAGGTTGTACTTGCACAAAATTAGGAATGATTCTGGTTAGGTTACTAATACCAGGAACTAGTCGACCTAAAATTTGTGAACGGCAAGAAATTGCTTTAGCATTGGTCAAAAATTTTTCATCTGGATTCAAACTTGCAGAAGAATTAGTCATTTGCTACCACAAGGAGAATTTTGAGATTTGTGTAAGCAAAATCGGTAAAATCCAATACTTACTTTGCGCGTAAGTCTAATTCTGCAAAATCCCGTTTTTTTCCTGATTCCCTCATTTTTTGGGCGCCCACAAACCTCGCAAATGCCCCAAGGTTGCCATTGCGTTACAATTTCCATTTCGATATTTAAACTATTTCTCATATAACTAAATTCGGCGCCTTGTGACTCGCTAAATAAAGCGTTAATGGGCACAAAATATTCTTCATAATATTTACGCCAGTCTGTGAAATTTCCGGTTTCTACAGAAGTTACATTTTCTTGGAATATCACTGAAAATTCAAATTTGGCGCCTTTATGATTTACGGAGACATGCAAAGCTTAGTTGCCAACATTAAGCTTAAAAAAATATGAAATGATTTTGGAGGTTAGAAGGCGGAATTTTTTTATAGTGTTTAAATTCGGTTTTATAAACAAATTTATCGGAAATTTTTTACAAAAGTGAAGTCTCAAAGGTAAGACATTGTTTGGTTATGTTTGTGGTGCATTGTTCAGTTGCGTAGTTGACAATTTTTATTATAAATTTTGTCAATGTAGAATTGTTTATAATGCTGATAAAAACTTACGGTCGACCAAATAATTATATTTTTCATCTTCGTCCGTCTCCCCTTCGAGTCTTTTACAGTAATATAAACCTGTATCGTTACTATTGAAGTTCTGAATGATCAAATTATGCTCGCTGTTTACACGAACTTTATTCTCGGTGGAATTACTGTTCATATCTAGATGGACTTCATGAGGGCTGGAGTCTTCAATATTGTCGACTTTATACCAAATTTTGGGTCTAGAGTCGTCGTTTTCATTGCTACATTCAAATGAAATGTGTTAAAAATGTCGACTAATTATCGCTATTATCAAACAGTTTACAAACATTGTAAAAACAAAATAAAAATTATCTGTGGCTTCATTAACAATAAATTGGCGTTTGCGTACCAATAATGGCATTGCAACGTTAACTTTTGACCAAGCGTTGCATCAATTAATGTATAGAGGTCACCTTTTTCATTTTCGATCAAACGGTCCCGTTCTCGACAGTTTTTGTAATGATCATCATCCACAGTGGAACCGAACCCATTTACAGTTAAAAATAACACGAAAATGCTTATCATTGTTAATTATCAATTGGTTTGATAAATTATCATCGATTTCGTATTCAATTGTTTCCGAGGCGGGCCATGATTAGACTTGCGCAATACTTCATTTTTATGAATTCAAAAAAATCGTTATCTAATTTTGCACATCGAAAGCAACAAAACGAAGACGCGCTTTCGTAAAAGAGGAATGTTTCTTGCGTTCTTTTAATAATAGCCGAACAGAAATTTGACGTGCTATTTTTAATGTGGTTTTTCGTCTAAATGTAGTACGAAATCACGATTTTGATAACGCAAAGAAGTTAATATTTCGAAATTGTTTATAACGATAAGTTCGCGATGCGTTTGAAATATGTGTAATTTGTCGTTTTATTGGGGAAAATGGAATTAATTATTAACGTAGAACCTGCAAGCGTTTTAATTTTATTATTTGTCGAATCGCGTCCTATTGTTAGAGCGCGTCAATGCCGCGTAAAACTCCCAGAATTCCCTAAACTTGACGTCAATATGGCGGACGAACTTGAAAGTAAGTAAAACGCGTCTAGTTTGGTAAAATTAAAGTAAATGCTGGTGGTTTGGTCATTGGAAGTGGTGAATAATGAAACTTTGAACATCTCTCGAGTAAGTGCATCTCTTTATTGCTCGTTTCTAAGGTTACAAAATCGATAAATTCACGAATGTTTTGGTGGGAACGATGTTTTAAATTTGAAAATATTGTTGTACCAAATTCAAATTTTGAATATCCATTTGTTAATTCCCAAATCCATTTCTTTGGTTGCATTTCATTACAAACAATAAGAATAGATTGGTGCAGGTGAAGATGCTAACGTTGTTTTTATTTGAGTCCAGGTGGAGCAGAGTCAGGGTTCAAAAACGGCCACGAAATGACGAACGAGCAAGGAGTCACTGTGAAGCAAGAAGTGATGGACGAGGAGGAAGACGCTGAAATGGACATCGACGAAGATGTGCCGACCTTGGGACCTGCAGCTCTCGGTTTACAAAGAGTTGGTGCTCCAGCTGCTCCCAAGCCACCACCTACCCAACCAACACAAGTGCTGAATGCTAGAGGCATGCCAGCCAGAATCAGGAAAAAGAACAAATTGTTTTACGATGATGATATAGTCAATACGCCACATCATCGAGTCCCTTCTGCGAAAAAGCTCAAACAAACGCCAACAAAGAAACCGAAAGTCACCACTCCTGCGAAATCGTTGAAAGAAACCCCCAAAAAGCACACTCCGAAAGATGTCAAACCACCTAGAAATATATCACCGCCGCCTTTGCAGTCGCCTGATAGAAAAATCGGACAGAAAATAGGTTTACGTTTAAGAAATGTCCTCAAATTGCCTAAAGCCCACAAGTGGGTTTGTTACGAATGGTTTTATAGTGATATTGACCGTTGTTTATTTTCTGGAGAGAATGATTTTAGCATTTGTCTGAAAGAGTCGTTTCCAGAGTTGAAAACTAGAGAGTTGACTCGGGTACAGTGGACCAAAATCAGACGAATGATGGGAAAACCGAGGCGTTGTTCTCAAGCTTTTTTCCATGAAGAAAGACTAGAATTGGAAAAGAAACGAAAAAAGATCAGAGCTTTGCAGCAAAGAAAAGCTACAGAATTGTCGAGTTTCAAAGATTTACCACCTGAAGTCCCTATGCAGTTGGTTATTGGTACAAAAGTCACGGCTAGACTGAGAAAACCACAAGATGGTTTATTCACTGGAAGTATCGACGCCGTGGATACTTCAAATAATACATACAGGATAACGTTTGAAAGGCAAGGATTGGGAACCCATTCAGTACCAGATTATGAAGTGTTGTCGAACGAGCCCCCGGAGACAATTTCAATTTCGAGTTTTCAAAACAAATTCAGACCTAGAAACGGTTTATCAACATACCCACCGAAAATGTCACCTTATAACAATTTAAAATTCAAAAAAGACCCCCTGTTGTCCGGCTCCATGATTAATAAACCTGTGTTCCCGCAAGAAGAAGGGCGAATAGGAGGTTATCCCACAAAACTGTTGGAAAAAATGGTTTTAATCACGAAAATTCTTAACGTGAAGAAAACGAAGATTAACGAACTGAAAGCGATGAATGCGAAAGCGGAGAAATACAATTCTTTCCATTCGGAGATCCCAGAGGAATTCGAGCGAAATTACGCCGGGATTTTGATCGATCTCGAGAAGCTGAATCACGACTTGCAGTTGTATTTGGACGACATCCAGATGCATTGCCAGGAGATCGCTCCCGAGCCCAGCGTGGCCGCCATGCTGGCTCCGAGTCACTTGAGGGAGAAGTGCCGAGAGGAGGCGACGGAGATCGTCCAAAGGCAGAATTCCATCATAGCGGCCGACAAAGATCCCGTCAAAAACCAGTCGATTTTGGACCTGATAACAGACCTGACGGCGCTCATGCTGCAGGTGAAGAGCCTGGCCGATTCGGATCAAAACGCGTACGAGCTGCAAGTCCTGCAGGGAACCATGGAGCAAATCAAAAGGAAGCTGAGTCCGAACAACCAACTGGTGTTCCAAAACTCGGTCGAAATTCACATGAAGCACATACAAGTCGGACTGGGGCAGAACCTTGATAAGAAGCTGATCATAAATGGTGTTACGAAAATATGATACTTTAAGTTGATTTTTTCCTAATTTATATTATATATTTGCAGTTTTTTAACGGATATGATGCTGTGCAATATGATTTTATTAGATTGATCACGTTCAGTCTATTATACTTTTTTTTTATTTAACTGCTGTATTTTCAGTGTGGTTTTATATATAGTTATTGTAATTTTTTGTGTGTATTACTCTGCAACACTTGTATATTTTATTTGTATTATTAATAAAATGTATATATTAAAACGGATTAGGGGACCCTTGAAATGTATAACTTTGACTTTACACAACAAAATTCAGCTTTACTAAAAAAATTGATTTTATTTGAGCTAATTAGCGTTAAATTAACCTACTTTTTATGTTTCTGCAGAGTTTTCAGCAACTCGTCTGCGTCTTCTGCGCTCTTTACTCTCAATAAAATCGGCACTGGCGGCGGCTTTGTTTCGGGAGTCGGCAGACAGACCAACATCACGTCCTTCTTCCCCATCCTCTGCATGGGAATTCCCTCGGACAAGATAAAGTTACAAATCAAATTCCCCAAGTTCGTGTCGGCGCGGACGAAGAGCTGGGTTTTCTCGCTGTCGGGGACGGGCTTGAGGTACAGCGTGCCCACGCCGTGGTCCACAAAACTGCCGTCTTTCTTCACGAACACCTTGCAGCGAGTTGTGTAACTGTGCCCCTCTTCCACCACCGGAGTAAATTCGACTTTCGGCGGCTCGTCCTCTTGGTCCGTACTGGCGTCATCGGCGGCCTTAACGACGGTGCTCGTGAACGTGAATTTACCATCGCTCGACGTGGCGTTACCACCGAATGAGAATGATGACGAAAATGAATTCCCACCAACCGACAAAGTCGTGCCACTGGCGGTCGAAGAAGCAGCTGTGCTGCCAAAGGAGAATGAAGGTGCGGCGGTGGTCGGTGTGTTAGTACCGAAAGAAAATTTCGGCGGGGAGCTCGTCGCGGTGGTGCCAGATTTCGGCGCGGCTGCGGTGCCAGCTTCGGTCTCGTCTGAAACGGCCTCACTCTTCAGTTTTTCTAGCTCCGTGATGTATTTATCATAATCTTTAAACACCGGTTGCAGATTGATCAACGGGTTTGTAGTGACGTGCTTTTTTATCCACTCCGCCACACTTTCATTCAACCCTTTCAATTTGGCGTAATACTCGTCCAACTTCTTGTCAGATTTTTCCGTTTTCTCTGGAGTTCCGTTGGTTTTTGGCGAGTCTGTTTTATTGGTCAGGTTGGCGAGGAACCCAAAAGCGCTTGTCGATGCGACTGGCGCCGTTTTTCCGAAGCCTGAAAATCCTCCAAATGCACTGGTCTTTTCGTCTTCATTCTGAAAGTTCCGTGTAAAGAAAGTTATCGGGGCTGATCTGCAACTTACGTGGACTGAGGAGATTGGATTTCGTCGTTTGGCAACTTTAATGATTCGTTTCTTCAGCGCTTCTTCGCTAGCTTTTGAAAACGTTCCTGCATCTTCTGGGTCGTCTTCTCTATCCCAGTTATCGTGATTTAATTCGTTTGTTGCTGTTCTTTTAGCCATATAGAGGTATAGTTTTTAGGTTAAAAATTGTAATGGTTCATTAACGGCTTCAGTTCTTCAGATTTAACGGTTTTATATTATCACAGAAGTAATTCAGTTTTGCATTATTATTACTATAAATTGTAGACTTTTCTTCGATAAATATTCTTTTACGTTACTACGTTTGTCAAAAAAAATTGTTGCAACGCCGCGTGCCGGTTGATGTCACTGTCAACGTTGCCAATTCGACAGATTTTCCACTCAAAATTGAGTAATAAAAATTTTCTTCATGTCTGATCTTTTAGTGAATGTAATTTGAAACACAAAATAATCAAAATTTTAAATAAGAACAATCTCTACAAAAGAGAAAATAATTGTGAGAACAACATAAGTCGTGTAAAGCTGGCTGCAAGTCCGTATAATTTCTACAGGCAACGTAACTTGATTCACACAACTA
>QDEB01081529.1:0-55166 GCA_004193795.1 Asbolus verrucosus
AAAAAATGCTAAAATTCAGTGAAGCTCTGAATATAACATTTTATTACTTGTCTTGAATGAAAATGTAGTTTTGCATTTATTAGACATATCATGTCACATATACAAAGCATATTTAACCTCAACAAAAAAATTTTTGCAAAAATATTACATGGATCGAATTTTCTGCCGGGAATTTATTTTAATTTTAAATTTATTACATGGTCTCTAGGATCCTATTAAATGTGTGCCATGCCCTTTCCTTACAGTATAATTTTTGTTCAAATGTCAATAAGTAGTCTAGAAATCGAACATCACAATTTGTAAAATAAAAACTAACATTTAGAATTAAAATTTTATTTTTAAATAGCAACTATTATTTAATAGCAAATTTAAAAAAATTAACATTTTAAGAGTAACTATATCTAACTAAAAAACAACAAAGTGATTCATTTACAAATCTAGTTACGATCACATTGTTAATTTTTTCTAGTTCTTTTATCGTAACTAAAAATCCATTTACTGGTTTATCTTCATTCAAGGCTCTCACAACTAAATTCACTATATACCGACCCTTTGTATCTCTTGTTTAATCAACTGAAATCCATTTGAGTCCATTTTTATCTAGAATGGGTTAAACTTTTTAAAACCACTTGACGTTAACGTTAGAATATATTCACTCTCACTATAATAATTAAATGTTACAAATTTTGATGATTATTCGCACACAGAAAGTAAGATTACAGTTCAATTTATGTCAAATTGAAATTAATTTCATATAATTCATTTTCACACGTTAAATACTAGATATAATTAAGAATTTTGTCTTACGTTTTGTGCTAATATACCTGTAGAAACTATAGTAAATAGGATATGAAAATAATATGCCAATTAATAAAGTTATAATAATTTATTAAATTTTGTACAAATAAAATGTGAATACAAAAACAACTTATTGTATGATTTTGTGTTTTATTAGAAGTAATACGCTCAATATTAACAAAAATCAGTCAAAGAAACAGTACACACTATGGAACAAAACACTGCACACAGTAAGATATAAAAATTGTCTCTTGTTTACTACACTCACAACTCGTCATGATCGTTTTCCTGCAACAAAGGAAAAAAAACGTTAATATTTTTCTGTGACAAAAGAAAAAGGATGATTACCTCTACTGGTGGCACGTGTTCCTCATCATCAGCGTCTTCATCATCATCGTTGTCATCGTCGTCCTCGTTATCATCCTTCTTTTCTTCAGCAGCTGCGGTTTCCCTTTCAGCTTTATCAAGTTCTTCTTTAGCTTTTTTCTCTCCATCTTGTCTTTCTTTCAGTCCAGACAGGGCATCTTTAGCGTATTTAACGTCATCGGTAATCAGTACATTATCGAAAATTGTGCCGGATTTGACTTGCCATAAATCAAACCCAACCGTACAGATTTCTTTTTGTTTATAAATCTCGGAATCGGGTGTGTATTCTGGATTATCGACTTCTGGATGAATCCATGGCCCTTTGTATGCTGGATTGTCGATCTGTTTCGGCTGCCATTCCCCTTTATATTCAGGATTATCAATCATAGGTGGCTCCCATTCACCGTCCATTTCATCATCCCAATCATCAGGTTTAGTAGCTTCAGGATCGGGAATATGTTCTGGTTTATCCCAGTCTTCAGGCTTGGTATCATCTGGATCGGCGATAGTTGGACGATCATCCCAATCTTCGGGTTTCTTCGCTTCGGGATCCTTGATTTTCTTGGGTGGAAGGAGATCCCAATCGGACTCTAAATCGCCGCTTTCGACTTTTTCACCATCGATTTGAACTTCATAGGTGTTGTCTGGCTTGATGATTAACGTATATGCATGTGTATAAACATCATCTTTGCAACGAATTTCTTTGTTGATTAGTACGTTCTTGTCTTTGTAATTGAGGATTACGTGAACTTTTTTGGTACCCGGTCCGCAAATATCAGGACCGAACATAACGCGATATGGTGATTCACCATGCATATCTTCTTGGTTAAGGGAACAGTCAAAAACCTTGAGGTAGCCACCTCCGCAGTCTATGCTCTGTTCGTGTTTTACTGTAAACTGGATGACTAAATCCTTCCCTTCCGTCGAGAAAGGTGTGAATTTCCTACTCAAAGCGTAGAATCGTGCGTCCTGTGATGTTTGGATTCCTGGGGAATTTTAAAAACAACTTGGATAAAATCTAAAATATCTCTTGTCGATTTACAGAGCATGCCCCAAAAGTATTTTCTTTGAGATAAAAAGATTCCCAATGAATTGTTTCATTGCTCATAACCATCACCATTTGATTGCCTATAACCAGTCTCTTGGTGATAAGTAAAGATAAGATAGTAAAGTTACTGTTTCTGTAATCTATTATCGAATAATACAAAGCACAGATTTCCAATAATTACACTGGGCGAAACAAGAAAATTGGCTTTATGCTTTATAGTCTTATTTATAGAAAACAATAATTTATAAACGGTCCTAATTGGTAATTTGCATCAACTTCATTACCTATAATAATGTTTGAAAGTATGTAATTTGGGATGAACCATTCTCATGATAATTAATTTAACTTTAAATGAGTGTGTAATGGAAGTACCCTTAATTTGAATAAAATGGATAGTATTTATAATTCTGCAGTAATTGCATAATGTCAGTAAAACAAGTTTGTTAAAGTGGCAAGAAGTTAAAACCAGTTTTTGTGGATCACGCTCCCACAAAATTATAATTATCGAAAATATTTGTCACTTAAAAAAAATAATGATATTCATTAGATCTACATAGTTTATTAAAATTGTTCAAACGAAATGCTCATGGCAATGAGCACTAAACGCTTGCATTAATATTGTGGACATACAGTTTTTTTTTGAATTGTGTGGTCACCTAAATATAGGATACTGGGCGTATGAACTTTAATCATCACTCATGACTGAAAACAAAGAATTTTTCAAATTAAAATTTTCTATTAGGTTATAAAGTATGTTCCAATTTTGTAATTCTAGGAAAAAGGGTTGATTGTTTGTGCTGAATAATTGAAGAGATTTCAACAAATATAGTGTTGGTGGCAACTATAAATCTTTAAGTGACTTGACCTTTCTAACCATTAGTGAAATTCGCCAGTTTTGCTGGGACTAATTGAACAACACCGTTTCCAAATTATCTAATCGTTTCCCAATTAATTACCTTTGTCTTCTTCTTCATTGTTGAAGAATTTTCCGGCTGTCAGCACGAATTTCCCGAATTCTTTGCCTGGATGTTTACTGTATATCCAATTTTTTTCCCAGGAATCTGAAATGCGAAAGTACCATTAGAAAAAGCATGTATCCAAAAGAGAAAGTCGAATTCTCCAGAATTTCCTTTACCGGCGTGCAAATAAACCCGGCGATTTTCACCATAAATACTTACCATCTTGGAATTTTTCTTCAAGATATACTTCTGCATTTGATGCATAAAAATATGCACATAACACAACCGCTAATAAATACGACTTCATTGTATTAAATTTACTAAATATATTTTATTAACCAACGTCAAATTCTCGCCACGAATCTGCCGCAAATGCCAGAAAAATAGTGAGAGGAGCGTATACAAACCGAAAGAATACGCTTATCTAATTTATAGCCGTCTTTTTCTCTTATTATAAGTAAAAAGAGAGAGAAATAAAGAGTCTGTCTATGATAACGTAACAATTCGACAGATGGAACAATTTGATTGGTGGAAAGGAAACACGGTGTACACACAGTCTAGCAAACGTAACGAAGTTATCTTTCTCTATCTTCACCAACAACCAATTGGTTTAATGCTAACGTGTACTTTCCTCCACGTAATTTGCTGTACATTTGGAAAGTTCTTATTGGTGAATTTTAAGTTGTTATGAAATGTGGCGCCCATTCAAATGTTCATTCTACTTGTTTATCTTTGTTTTCAAACGGATAACAGCCTCTCCATTCTCCAACACTGTTTTATGAGTTTTATACTGAAAATTAAATTATATGTTAAATTTATTTATTTTCAAATTCATTGAAAATAATTTCGCAACCAAGTTTGTTCAGTTTTATTTATTTTCTACGCTTCTGTTTTATGTTACAAAACGGAACTGACCCAAACTATTCTTTCCATGTTTAAAATTTCCTTGTTGAATTTTCTAGATAAAAATTTCAAATAAAGGCGTAATTTACGATTCCACTGAATGGATGTATAGGCGTTGTTATCTGCTATTTCTTAATACTCACCTTAAAACAATCGATTATTAGCAGGAAAATGACGGATTACCTCATTTCATATCTTGGTTTTAAATCTACCGCTTCTGTTTACAAGGAAAGTAAAAAGATCAACTTTGAAAACAAAGAAATAAACTTGATCGCCTACATTTGAAAGTAAAAGTTCAGTAGAGTGCATTTTACACAAACGAAATTCGTTCTTCCAAGAAACAACATGTAAAAACGACGAATTAAAAGTAAGTGCTGTAATCTTTTTCTTAAATACATTGAATTTTACATGCAAGTTCATAATGCAGTAAATTTTAAGTTAAAAAAAATTGTGCTAAAGTCGTTTACCTTGAACTAGCAAAGACATAAAGAAGTGAGTTACATTAACTTAAGTCATATTACCATTGATCTTTCGTTATATATAAGTAAAAATATGAGGTAAGTTTTAAAAATAGATTAAAATTTTATTTTTTCTTTAATCATCATTTCTTAAAGTTTTCAATAAAGTCAATAAATATTATTCCGGTGGAAAGTAAGTAAATTTCACATTTTACCAATCTTTTTATTAAATATCATGCTCACTTTTTATCAAAATGACATAAATAAGGTAATATAAAATTAAAGGAGCTATAACTTTCTAAAATACAAGTACGTTTTGGTGAAAAGCATTTGGTGAATTTGCATTGATGTTTTAGAGTGGTACTGTTCTTTGCGTTTTTGCTTGTTTCTAAAACTTTCATTTTAATTAGTTTTTTCTGTTTTACAGATACAATAATGAAAAATGTCTTCAGTCAACGATAGAAAAATAAGAGATGTGCGTGATATTTGGACCTGTAATAAAGAAGTAGATAAGGAAAATCCGCGTGTTCCTGTTGTTGAAAATAATGTAGATAATCGGACCAAACACAAATACAAGACTTTAGAAAGACATTTAAGTATGAAAAAGACTATAAGGAAGAAAATGATGAGAGACCTGAGAGAAATTGGAGACGCTGGTGTTGAGCCAAATTCGCCAACGCAGACTGCGGGATTTTTAGAACAAATTAAGAATGACCAACCTCCCCCCGCCAGCATAGATAAACCTAGTTTATGGAAAAGACTTACAAAGGGATGGGGTCATTCTTAAGTAGTTTAAACTTGTTTGTGATTATTACATGCTTCTGATGGTAGCGAAAATGATTGACAAACAGTATTTTCCAGTGACTTAGCTTATTTTAGCTTTAAGTATATGCTGTTCCTAAAAAGTATTCTCTAATAATGTAGGATAATAATAACAAGTAATGCAAAATAATGGTGTTATAACAGTTAGGTATATTTATTTTATAGCATGTTACCAGGTCCCACACTGTATATAATTTAATAAACCCTGTATCACAGAATTTGTTTAATGAGAAATCTAGTAACATTTAGGTACATTCTTCTTTATTAAACAATTCTGTCAAGTTTTATTGCAATTAATTTTATTTTAGGTGATGTAAAATATCACTTAATTTTGCTTTAATATATAAATGTTTGATTTTATTGTGCACTGTTTCAATAAAACATTTTTGAAAATATACATGATCCTCATCACCTTCAAAAAACCATCATTTCAAAAAAACAACTTAATCTCTGGTAATTATAAAATGATCATTCTTATCAATTAAAGCAGAAATTATCGGCAACTTCTAGTTATCAGTTATTTCAAGAAAGGCAAATAAACAGTTTGTGTAATAAAACAAATAGCAACCATTTTATTGTAACATTTTCAAATCCAACACCCACAATAGAAATATAATAATATTTAATATTTAACATTTCACATCATTTTGTGTCACGTAGATGTTACAAACTAGGATGATACATTTTACTCCATAGAGTTAACCCCACAAAAAAATCATAAGTGGCTCAATTACTAAGATTCAAAATTTCTGAAATTGAAAAAACGTGAAATTATGTAATTATTAGTTAAATTTAGTTAGTTTTACGTTCCAATTAACTAGAAGCAATTACTTAAGTAAATAATTTCATCCTTGAATTTTATCTGATCAGTGATTTTACCCATAAAATACAAATTTATAATAAATAAAAAATTATTCATCAGCTGAATAAATGAAAACTAATGTTAAAATATTCAAAATCAATTTTCTATTAAAATATTAATCAGGACTAGAAAATATTTTCATCGACATTTTAAAATACATCATTGTACATACTCGTTAGTCGTTGATGACAAAACATTATTATTAAGACTACTAGATTTATCAACTGAAAGTGTTAAAACTCGTCATTTTGGGTCTCTTCCGCGTATTCAAAAGTTTTACAATTTATTTCAAATTACAAATAAACTTCATAGTTAAGATAGTTAAAACTGAACCCAAAATAAGCAATTTTAACACGAGGACAATTGGCTGACAATTCAAAAAATTTTCAAGTAGTCTTAATTAATATACTAAATATTTGAAATTATTGTCACTTTAATAATTTGGTGATAACAATTACTTTGGTAATAATACTACGAGTCTTAATATTTTATGAAAGAATTTGGAATGATTTCAAGCTTTTGACGCTAGATTTAGTTTTTTAGTGACTTTAATTACTTTGGTAATAATACTACGAGTCTTAATATTTTATGAGAGAATCTGGAATGATTTCAAGCTTTTGACGCTAGATTTAGTTTTTTAGTGAATAATACACTCATTAGTCGAAGCAAAACAACCCATACGCACACCATATAAGGTCGTACACAAGAGCCACAAAAATTTCGCCATGACCTCATACTTAGGATTTAACCTCATATGTGTTATGTGGCGAAATTCCCAATGGTTTCCATCCAATGATATCAACATTTTCAACTGTGTATAAAGTTTTGAACTATTATCGAAATTTCTGGTGTTATACACTATTTATATACTAAATTTCAAATTTAAGAACTTCCACAAAATTTGTACATATAAATTTATTTATTTTTAAGGCATGATGCATTTTTTGAAAAATTAAATATTATTTTTGATAGGAATAATAGGCCATGTATTAGATTCCATTTATCACATTAACACTATTGATGTAGTGACCTTCAAATGAGAAGAGTGCGATCAACTAGTGATAGGTCATGTGATAGATTCTTCTTATTTGAAGTCAACTGTATATGAGACACTAGTATTTATTAATGTACAACTAGACTTCTTTTTAAGCTCAAAAACCACCAAAAGATTATTACTGTTTTAACTAATTATGATCCAAATTGTTCTGTCACATCTTCAATCGGATGGAAAGTGTATCCTCCTCTTCCATCTAAATGTAACACAAACTCGTGATGTTGCCATAATGATTTTCTGTGAGAAACAGTCAACAAGGTAATGCCAACTTCTCTGCAATATTTATACATGCTTCCTTCAACATCCACTGAAACAGCGCTAGTACATTCATCCAAGATGGCAAATTGCGGCTTATGATAGAAAAGGCGTGCCATAGCGATGCGCTGTTTTTCTCCTCCGCTTAAAACATCAAGCCAATCAGCAATGGCATCTAGACCACCTTCACGTTCCAGCAAATAACCTAATTGAACTCTATGAAGATGTTCTTCTAATTGTCTATCAGTAGTTCCTCTTCTTATGGCTTCTGAACCAGAATGGGGATAGGTGAGCTGGTCTCTCAGGCAACCCAAAGTCATATATGGTCGTTGTGGAATATAAAATAATTTACCCCGTGGTGGTTTCGTCAATTCTCCACCAAACAAGGGCCACAATTCTCCTAATACTCTAAATAGAGACGATTTTCCAGCACCATTAGGCCCACAAACCAAAACATTCATCCCAGACTTAATTTCAAATGATATTTCTTTGATTAAAATATCCCCGTTTGGAGTGATAAGTGGAACCTTATCGAATTTAATTATATTATTCTGGAAAATAAACTTTCCACCATCACCTTTTAAGTTTTCGGCGCCCGCAACCATGGTCCGTTCGTACTTCCCTTGATTCAATTCATCCAACACTTGCCTCAACTGAGTAACACGAGCAGTAAATCCAGCTAAACGCGTTAATTCACGACCGGCCAAAACTAGTCGTCCAATAGCTTCGGCTAATTTGACCAACATTCTTCCGTAAGTGTAATACAAACGAGATCTTTCACCATGTTGTGATGTTGCCAAGGAGTGTCTCAGTGACAAAAACGGTAAAGACACAGCCCAAAAACCAACTACACTAGCAAAATATTTTGCTACTAAATTATCTATGATTCCCATTAAAACTCTAAATCTTAAGAATTTCTTCAAGTGATTTAGCAACTTGTTATAACTTGACAATAAAGTTGCTTTTTCACGTAAATTACCATTATAGAAAGCGATTTCTTCAGAATGTGTTATTAATCTTGAATTGATATGTCTAAATTCTCCTTCTAATTTTTGTTCTCCTGCTGTTAATCTCGCAGTTGGCTTCCTCAGGTGTGTCAATAAAGCACCTGATACAAACAAATAACCCAGCATTAAAGCAGGAGTACCACCACCCAGAGTTGATGACAGTTTGTATACATAAATGCCAATATCGAGAAGTGGTTTCGCTGTGTTGCAATACAATTCAGATACACTCTCGCAAAATTTATCTACATCTGTTGTCAAAAGTTGATCAGCATTTGAGATACGATTGTCGAGATTTGACATGCGATAATATGTGAAATTCTTGAGATAATCTTCGTACAATCGCCGTGTCATATTTGTGCGTAATCTAATTTTCAGTTCCCCAATTGAATATTTTAAAATGTTGTTCACCACTGATATTATGGGTAAAGCGATGACGAAGTTTAACAAACGTTTCTTGAATAATTGCTTGTCCATGGAAACAATAGCACTGGAACAAAATAACATTTATGTTAGTACGAACAGCAGTTATTACTATTAACAATGATACTTGTTTATTCTAATAGGCAGTAGCATTTCAAAGTATTTTTAACGGAATCAATAGAGGTCAAAGACAAGATATCACAAACTCTAAGGCACCATGTGCAAAAGAAAGTGTAATAAATAGGATAATAATGCAAAGTGGAACTAACGAAGAACGAAACGTACTTGGTGTTGAGCAAAAATTATGCCAGACGTAAAGAGTGTTAAGTAAAAGTTGTGTTGGAGCTTCAATGAATTTTTGCCACTATAACTTATTTGCATAAATGGGATCGAATCACCTATTCGCTTTCGGAAAATGAACAATATGAATTCTTTTGGTTATGATAAAAAAAAAACAGCAATTAAAGGATAAGTAGCTATATATTTTCCATAAATCATATACTGTCTATTGTTTGCTAATGTAACATAAGAAACGGGATACAACTGGCTCAGTTCTTCTTTATTTGTATAATTGTAATATACATGAAGTGACGTATTAAACTTGTTTAAATATATTCATTTATACTTAGTGAAATCCACAAAAAGATAATACATTAAATTTTAAATTATTCTGCAAATAACGTCAAATTATTACATCATTTAGATGCTTATTTAATTAAACTCCTTTCAAGTAGAGAAATAAGACTATTCTTATTCATAAAAACGCTGCAGGATAACACAGATTATAATAAATTAATTACATGCAATTTGAATTGAAATAAAAAAGAATAGTACATTCTGCAATTAGGAGTAAAAGTGACTATGCCGAGCATGGAAGTTTGTACGACGGGAGTAGCGAGTCGGGCAATTGCACAAAGTCACTTTTGCTCCGAATTATTATCATTTTAAATTTCATGTGAAAACTGACATGTGACTAAGATTATAAACTAAAGTAACACGATAAGTTTTTTAACGCCATTCTGGTTATGAAAATCAAATTTTTAGGATGGGAAACTGAAGTAAAAATTCTGAATACCTAGGCTAAAGTTTTTTAGCTGTTAATTTATTAATGAAAGCTCCGATTTTTTTCGAACTACCGTTTTGTTGTTATTTCAATTTCAATTTTTGAAACACTCAGCTTAAAAATAATATGGGGTTTTATTCCAAAATATAACGATAACATTAATATATTAAAAAAAAAGAGAATCACAGAACTCGATGACATCTTCTGATGTCCCTTTTCGAATTTTAGATTTGTACGAATTTTTTTTATTGAAGCTTCGATACTTTCCAAGATAACTGAACACAAACAAGTATCAATTTAATTGTACTTTGAAACTATTTTAACTTTACAATTTAACTATTACAACTATTTAGCAATAATGATAATGTAATCTGGGAGTACTTGTTAACATATGTCAAGTTGATTTATATATACATTTTTTATATATAGCTGCTCGCTACCTTTGACTAAATAGATACTTAATGTCAGTAATAAGTTAGTCATTATTCAATAAACAAGCAAAAACAATTTAATTATAGTAAAATAAAAACAGTTACCACTTTGAGAAAAAACAATATTGTGTTTGTAACTTACTAAAAATAAAAAATAGTCAACGCTATAATTTATGTTATCTTTAATATAATAATTTATTGTTGATTAATTATCATTAATTAATTCCATTAACTGTATAAAACTCAACTACACAGTAGTTCCTGAGATAATACTTGTAAACTTAAAATTTAAAACTTTTCAAATTTTCAATAGATCAATCCAAGAATGGGACATGTTTATACATTATGTATAATATTTCGATTTTTTAAATTAGAGTTTGTTTAACAGTTATCTTATAACCAGATTAATTCACATGTTATAAAGTAACTAATAAAGTACAATATTTTTTCTTAGTAATTTTCAAGTAATTAAAAGCACCATTCACCAAATCAAATTTAAACATACTGCATTTATTTTCGGTAAAAATGAAATATTTAAAAAGTGATTAAAGCAACTGTACACTTTCTGGGATAATGAAATTGCTTCCAGATCTCGGTATTCATACAAATTTATTTTACAATAAAGATACTGAAATAAAACAGAAACAAAAAATTAATGTGGTAAACTTTTTCTGTAGATACATAAGAAATTTAAACATTTGCATTAAATACCCTCATTTTCCTTGTAAGTGTGTAAAGAATAACTATTATAACAAAGCTTTAGTCAGGTAGGTACTGTACTTCCTCAATTATGCTGATAATTTGAGAAAATTGGTATTTTTTGCATATTGATTGTATGTTTGTATTTCTCTATTAAAAATTACGTTTACGTTGGGAAATATTTATAATGTTGTGCTTTCGTGTTCTACTTTACATTTGTTGCTATTCACATAATGTAATATGTAATTATTCTTTTCATTATTTTAATAATCGGAAGAAAAGCTAATACGTTGATATTTTGGTATTTACTGTGGCACAAATGAATGCATAGTTTGGCTGCAAGTATACGTATAGAGTATTAAGAATGTTGTCTATATTTCATAAAGAAAAAAGAATTTGACCTAGTCATTTTGCCATTTCTATGAAGTATCGAGATTATTCTCCTACTAACCCACGGTTGTTCAAGAATCAATGTAAACCGCACTTCATTCTCACATTTTCAATTAACAAAAAAGTAATAATAAAAAAAACGTTGAAATTGAATCGGCACTTGTCAAATAAAAGGTATATAGGTAAACCTATTTTCATTGCTCTGAAAACACTTTATCGTGAAAATTTAGCAAATTTTTACTTGAGCCATATATTGCATAATCAGAAATTACTTTCACTAAGGGTGGTTATTAAATTTAAAAGGCACGTCTTTACGTGAATAGACAGTTGTCAATTAGTAGAATTAATTATAACTCTATCAACCAATCAAAGATGGTGCTTTTATTTTTCTTAGCCGCCCCTAATGAAAATAATTTTTGATCACACTTTAGTTAAATTCATTTATAGGTTTGAAATGATATATATTATTTAACACATTACTTGAAGAAACTTGAAAATGTTCGTAACTTCCTGCTGGTCCTGCAGATTCATCAATTCATCGTTGCCGCACTTGCACTCTAAAATGTGAAGTGGAGTTGTTTATAAATCATCTGAATCAGTCTCTTCGTTATTTCCTTGCGTTTTCTTTGAAACTGCACACAATCTGCGCACGATTGACACGGAAAAAACTTTTCTAATGTTATTTGTTTCTTGTTGGTAACTAGAGGTATTAAATTATAAAATATCTACCTACTTCATTTCTGTTTTATAAGGGTGGGTCAAGTTATATGCTTATATAAATTCTAGAGTTGCAGCCGTTTTTACTCGATGAACTAATCTTATAGCATTGAAATGCGGTTTAGACTACAATTAAAATAAAATCTCCACCTTTTTAGGCTTGACAGATCATACCTCAGTGCATATAAAAAATTTCAATAGCAATTGGGTTCATGAATTCGTTGTAATTTTCATGTTACTGACAAATTTTAAATTATAATTATAAATAAATTTCAATTTCACGTACCTAGACATAGTTTGAGAAAAACATTAACTTTTCAAATATCAATACCAAAATGTTATTGTCCGCCTTTGTTTATTATGACAATGACATAATGGTTTAATGAATATAGGAGATATTCTTTATATACAACTTGGAGAATTTTGAAATAATATTATAATGTGTCTTTCACAACTTTAGGTACTTATTTATACATATTTTCAGTTCAGTATAGAACCGATTTATTTTTACACAGTTTAATTTTTAGTAGCATTACTTTTTTCTTTTCTAGTTCTTTATTGCTCTGTAATTGGCAGTGTCTGTTGGGCAATAAATATTATTATTATTATTATTAATATCCGGAAAGGCGGGGTATGACCGTGATTACATGCCGATTTCCGAAGTTAAGCAACATGGGCACGGACCCATTTCTGGATGGGTAACCCTTGTTTATGTCATTATTTGGTAACCATAACACACTCCACAGGAGACACTTGGAAATTCATGTTAAAGAAGTTGGTATTTTGACATTTGTAAAAATATGTGTTGTTATCATAAAAATAATATCATATTAGTAACTTTACTTCATAATTAATAACAAATCACTAGTCATCCTGCTGATTTTATCACGGTTGCTACCAAGTTCAGCACGTCATAATCTGTTTAATTTTTAAACCAAATCGAGAGGTGCAAATGAGTTTTATAACATGCATAGCAAAAAATTGAGGACAGTTGCACCCCCAAGTGACCTTTCTTAGTAATCCCTCATTTTTGACAGTAGCCTATTATGTTTTTTTAAAAATCATTTTTACTGTTAATTTATAATTCAACTAACAGTAGA
This sequence comes from Asbolus verrucosus, assembly GCA_004193795.1. Taxonomy (NCBI): domain Eukaryota; kingdom Metazoa; phylum Arthropoda; class Insecta; order Coleoptera; family Tenebrionidae; genus Asbolus; species Asbolus verrucosus. The sequence continues at coordinate 13,353 of QDEB01081529.1, forward strand.
TGAGTATTGTAGGTATGTAGGTGTAATGTATATAATAAAATTAATAGAAGTTATTATGTTCGAAGTTTAAATCACATAACCTTAAGCTATGTTTTCAACTATGACGCACCAAATTAAAATTAAACCAGTTTTGTTTTCATTACTACAATATAATTACCTTTCTATTTTTGTTCCATTGTCAATCATCCACAGATCACAAACTGATCTGGTAACTAAACTTAGGGCTACCAAAAAGAGAAACCCTGCTTCAGGTGAAGTCCATCCAGGTACAATAATCTTTAACAATTGTCCAAGTTGCTTAAGAAACTGCTTATCAACTTGTGCTTTGACCCTATTTTCTTTCTTTTCTGAAATGAAATATTTCACTTCTTCATCAATAGCCCTTTTCACTTTTCTCCTGACACAATAAAAACGAGAATCAGTTGAGTAATTATGGTATATTATATAAGCAATAGTAAATACCTATCTAATTTCAAACTTCTCTGACGTTTCCTTGACAATAAAATCCATACAGCCGCTGTAGCTGCTCCACCAGCAGCAAGAGCGTTGTTTCTGGATACAAATTTACTAAAATTGGGTGCCATGTTATTTCATTTTATTTATTTTTCACGCTTCACAAAACACAACAACGAAACAAACATAAAGCACCGTGACCAAGCAACTAATAGTGTGGTGGTGGTGATTCACCAGTCCTCAAGCTTAAGCAGAAAATTGTTAACTGCAAGATCATGCTACAAATAACGTAACTTAACAGCTAAGCGACACCTGACTGCGGGTGGAGGTGGTTATGCGTTACGTTACATCTACTCAGCTGGTTGGACTTTGGCGAATCAGATGATTTACACTGAAATAGGAAGTCATAATGTATACTCTGTTCAAAATGTTTGTGACTATGTTAAAGTGACAACAAGTTGGCCTTTAATAGTTCTAAAAACATCCGAAATAATAAATAGGCCAAATTAATAAATTAAATACGGATATCTAGGCGACAAAGTTACCGTTCTTGGAATATCTCCACTTTTTTATTTTATTTTTCCATAAATAATTTTCGCCATTTACGCCTATGCTACCTCATATTGAATCATAATGGTTCAACTAAAACTGTATTTTTCAACGATTTATAAGCGGTTTCAATTTTATCCCAATTTGGAGAAATATAAACATTTAATGACACGACTTTATGTATTCAGAGAGTGTTTTATTATGATATTTTATTATTTTCATTCAATATCTCATCTGCTGAAACTACCTAGCGATGATTCATTACAATATGCAAAGTCCAAAATAAAGACACTTGATGTCTGATACCTGCTGGTATGCATAATTATGTGCTCATAATTATGAGTATCATTATCTGCCAATTAGAAAGAAAAAGCATTTTAATGTTCCTAATGTGAAATTTTATTTAACAATAATTAAATTATATTTTTACCTTTTTATTAATTGCCCTTTCTAATAAAAATGAATTATCATTAATTATTAAGTTTAAAAAAAAGTCGTTTTGTGTGTTTGGTTATATTTCTTTTCAGTTCAATAACTAATTCTAGCTGCGTGAATCAAGTTGTACTGCTTGTACCAGTTATACTGATGTGCAGTCGGTTTTACGAGATAAATTGATTTTATTGTAGTGAAACAAGGTTTACTTTTACTATTAAAAGTAAAGTTTTATGTACGTGTATATAAATGATTCAGAAAATTGGAACTGCTAAACTGTTTTATATTGGTACACCAATTATGTAATTATATAGTTATAGAGTTTTCACTCATAACTGGAATTTTTAAACTTCCTGCGCTTCTTATTTTTATAAAGGAAATCACTAAATGCCCTTCGTGATAAAATAATTTCAATAATTAGTCAATTAAAATTCATTATTTCGTTCAATCTGTATTTAACAAGAGGATATTCTTTATTTTTTGTTATTTAGAGAAAATCCATTGTAAAATGTCAATGATTCTATCATTGTTCAAATTTTCGCTTGTCTTTTACCTTTAACGTTACAAATGATAATTTCTTCAGTTCTGATTCTGAATAATTTTGAATTTCAAAAATATTGTTTTTGTACATTAAATCATTGTAATTAATTCTGAACGCCTTGAGCATTATATTTTTGTCATTTACTCATAAACCAAGAATCCCCAAGAATGCTCTAGAATCTAGATAATTTTTGATAATTCCGTGAGTACAAATTATCTCACTGAGCTCTTCTTTTTTTAGAATCTGAATCACACTGATTGTCATAAATTTGTTTATTCATTAGATTTGATATAAGTAGATTTTGAACAAAAAAATTATTCGTGTATGCACTAAATGTGTACATTTAAACTTAATTTCGACAATTTATATAAAATTGAATGTGTGTGCATTTTATCTTCAAGTTTTTAAATCCAAGTCTTGCGGTACCGTTAACATGCAAAAGTCAAAAGTTACTAAAATTATTGTTTGTTGCCATACCAACATTTCAACAATAAATCTCAAATTGATCAAACAAACATACATACATCGTTTTGTTGGTGTGTTTTAAAGAAAATGAAGATTGAGGAAGTAAAAAGCACAGTAAAAACCCAACGAATAAGTGCCCACAGCCACATAAAGGGTTTAGGACTGGATGAAAATGGATTTGCGTTACCATTAGCGTCAGGTTTGGTTGGCCAAGCTCAAGGTAGAGAGGTTAGGTTTTAATCATTTTTCAGAAGCACCGGCTAATTAAAAGAAATTTATAGGCTGCTGGAATAGTAGTTGATATGATAAGAAGTAAAAAGATGGCTGGAAGAGCAGTCCTGTTGGCAGGACCTCCTGGAACAGGCAAAACTGCAATTGCTTTAGCCATAGCTCAAGAACTCGGCAACAAAGTCCCGTTTTGTCCAATGGTGGGCTCAGAAGTTTACAGTTCAGAAATTAAGAAAACCGAAGTTTTAATGGAAAATTTCAGAAGAGCGATTGGATTAAGAATTCGAGAAACTAAAGAAGTTTACGAAGGGGAAGTCACTGAATTAACTCCAGTTGAAACGGAAAATCCTGCAGGAGGTAATTTTCACTTATTAGAAGTATGATTATTACTTTCTGAATCGAACAGGTTATGGAAAAACAGTAAGTCATGTGATTATTGGTTTAAAAACGGCAAAAGGCAGTAAACAATTAAAATTAGATCCAAGTATATATGAAGCTTTACAAAAAGAGAAAGTTGAAGTAGGGGATGTAATTTATATTGAAGCTAACAGTGGAGCTGTAAAAAGACAAGGAAGATCTGATGGATATGCAACTGAATTTGATCTAGAAGCTGAAGAATATGTTCCTCTTCCAAAAGGAGAGGTGCACAAAAAGAAAGAAGTTGTTCAAGTAAGATTATTTAACAAAACTTGTATTAATTGATTTAAAAATGAATTTTCAGGATGTCACACTTCATGATTTAGATGCAGCAAATGCGAAACCTCAAGGTGGACAAGATGTTTTATCAATGATGGGCCAACTTCTCAAGCCAAAGAAAACTGAAATCACAGACAAATTACGAAGAGAAATCAATAAAGTTGTTGATAAATATATTGATCAAGGGATTGCAGAGCTGGTTCCAGGTGTATTATTCATTGATGAAATTCACATGTTGGACATTGAAACTTTCACATATTTACACAGGGCATTGGAGAGCGCGATTGCGCCTATTGTTATATTTGCAACGAATAGGGGGCGTTGCGTGATCAGGGGTACTGATGATATTGTGTCACCTCATGGGATCCCATTGGACTTATTAGATCGGTTAGTTATAATTCGAACTTTACCATATTCAAGATCTGAATTGGAACAAATATTGAAGCTAAGAGCCAGTACAGAAGGTTTAGAAATTGATCCTGAAGCTCTCAGTGTTCTGGGTGATGTTGGATCCAGGGCAACTTTACGCTATGCAGTGCAATTACTCACACCTGCTTCACTCACAGCTAAAACCAATGGCAGAGATAACATCACCAAAGCTGATGTTGAGGAAGTGAGCTCCCTGTTCTTGGATGCCAAATCTTCCGCTAGAATTTTATCTGATAACAAAGACAAATATATGATGTAGTTTCTTGAATAAAAATGCTTTTTAAATTTCATTTTTAACAATTCATTTTGCAAAAAACATTGCCCTGTGATACTTTGAATATGCCGCCAGTATACCGGTTCGGTCACATCCAATTAGAAGCAGCCATTTGTATCTGCAATGACTTGAAATCTTTTTATTGGTGCAACGATTTGTAAATTTTGACGTCATCCAGCGTGGTACTTTTCAATTGGTGATTTTTTACTGTAAACTCTTCTAGAAGCCCAGTCATGTCATCATTCTGAAATTTGGATTTGGTTAGGCAAGTGCGTTGTGGTTATTGCCGGTGTTATTCCTTAATGAATTAAATACGTTTCGAATGGTGTCAAAAATGAAACAGTTTGTAATATTAGCAATTGGGCTGCTCGTCTTATTAGGTAATTATTTGAATTGTTCAAATTTTCACTCAATAATTATAAATTTGTCGCAGGACGTGCACAAGCTGATGAATCTGTTGGTGAAGGAACCGTCGAAAAAGTGGACGTGGACTTGGGAGCAAGTAGAGACGGATCAAGAACAGGTAATTGCCCAAATATTCAACGAATATTTTCGTAGTTCATTAAATGCTCCCTTACAATGGGATTTGTCCGTTTTGCAAAATGTAATCGTCTGTCTGACCAATTCAAATCTGTAAAGTTGACTTGATACCATCCATATCTAAAAAAAATATATTTTTTAAAAATTTGAAGCAACACTGAAAGTTGAAGTTGGGTAATGTGATACTGGTTAAGTAGTCAGTAGTTCCACCTTCTTGCTTACTGTACAAAAGTTTTTTTGTAAAGTCTCAAATTAATGTCATATCTATGCAAATTAATGGATTTACTTTATCAGAGGAAATTTAAAATTTATAAGTCTAACACTTTTTTATACAGGTATAAAAAATAGATTACTCCATATTTTATTACAGGTTTTAATGAAAAACTTAATACTTATTGGATATTTGATACCTTTGATTTTCAGTAATGGGATCGGGGTATTTTTCTTGAGGGCCCTTTACATTTAAATATTCAGTTTGCTTTTCCAAATCAGAGTCACTGCAACTTTGTTCTATTTCATGTGAACAATAAAATTTTGGTGTAATTGTACCTGCTGTAAAAAACATTTTATTTTGTTTTTTGAATAAATAGCACTCACCTAACTTTAGAGGCTTTCCAATTTGTATGTTAGATCTTCCTACTAAATTCTGTGGCGCAAAACACAATTTAAATGGCTTTTTCTTTTTGGGAGTAGTTTGTTCTTTTTTCTCTTCAGACATGTTTGATCAATATCTCTATGTAATTTAATATTACAGATGATGAAGTGGTACAGAGGGAGGAAGAAGCAATTAAACTGGATGGGCTTAATGTGGCCCAATTAAAGGAGCTGCGGGATAAAGCAGAGAAATTCACATTCCAGACAGAAGTTAATCGCATGATGAAACTTATTATTAATTCTTTATATAGAAATAAAGAAGTAAGTATTTTTGTATTCATTAATTGAATAGAACGTAACTAATTTTATTTTAGATTTTCTTAAGGGAACTGATCTCAAATGCTTCAGATGCGTTGGATAAAATTCGAATGTTGTCTCTAACAGATAAGAGCGCTTTAGATGCGACACAAGAGTTAAATATTCGTATTAAAGCTGATAAAGAAACTGGAATGTTGCACATTACTGATACTGGTATTGGTATGACAAAACAAGATTTAGTTAACAATTTGGGTACAATCGCAAAATCTGGTACTGCTGAATTTCTTAGTAAAATGCAAGATGCGTCAACTTCACAAGATATGAATGACATGATTGGACAGTTTGGTGTTGGTTTCTATTCAGCATTTTTAGTTGCTGATAAAGTAGTAGTTACTACAAAACACAACGATGATAAGCAGTACATTTGGGAGTCAGATTCATCTAGTTTCTCTATTGCTGATGATCCTAGAGGTGATTCACTTAAAAGAGGTACCACTGTAAGTTTACAACTGAAACCAGAAGCTAAAGATTTCCTTGAACATGACACAGTTCGTACTTTGATTAAGAAATATTCACAGTTCATTAATTTCCCAATTTATATGTGGACTAGTCACACAGAACAAGTAGAAGAACCAATCGATGAAGATGTCCCAGAAGAAAAAGAGAAACCTGATAGTGAAGATGAAGCAGCTGTTGAAGAGGAAAAAGAAGAAGAAAAACCTAAAACTAAAAAAGTTGATAAAACTGTATGGGACTGGGAACTTCTTAATGACAGCAAACCAATTTGGACAAGAAAACCTTCAGAAGTTGAAGATAAGGAATATGATGAATTCTACAAAGCGTTAACCAAAGATACTAAAGAACCACTAGCTAAAGTCCATTTTGTTGCTGAAGGTGAGGTAACCTTCAAATCTCTTTTGTATGTCCCTTCAGTACAACCCTCAGAAAGTTTCAATAGATATGGTACTAAAACAGACAATATTAAACTATACGTAAGACGCGTATTCATCACGGATGAATTCAATGATATGATTCCATCATATTTGAGTTTTGTAAGAGGTGTTGTTGATTCAGATGATTTGCCATTGAATGTATCCCGTGAAACCCTCCAACAACATAAACTTATTAAAGTTATTAAAAAGAAGTTAGTACGTAAAGTTTTGGATATGTTAAAGAAAATCTCGGAAGAAGATTATGAAAAATTCTGGAAAGAATACTCAACAAATATCAAACTTGGAACAATCGAAGATCCCGCTAATCGCACTCGTTTGGCTAAACTTCTCCACTTCCACTCATCCAACAGCGAGAAAATGACTTCACTGTCAGATTATGTAAAACGTATGAAACCAAAACAAGAACGTATCTTCTACATGGCTGGATCATCAAGGGAAGAAGTGCAGAAATCGCCGTTTGTAGAAAGATTATTGCGTAAAGGTTATGAAGTTTTGTATCTAGTTGAAGCTGTTGATGAATATGCAATTTCTGCCATTCCTGAATTTGAAGGTAAGAAATTCCAGAATGTCGCCAAAGAAGGATTTAGTTTAACTGAGAGCGAAGGTGGCAAGGAGCAACTAGAACAATTGAAAAATACTTTTGAGCCACTGACTAAATGGTTGAGCGATGACGCCCTTAAAGATCAAATTTCCAAAGCAACGATTTCTGAAAGATTAAGTGATTCTCCTTGCGCGCTTGTCGCTAGCATGTTCGGATGGACTGGGAATATGGAACGTTTGGCTGTTTCAAATGCTCATCAAAAATCCGATGATCCACAACGATCTTATTACTTAAATCAGAAAAAAACACTGGAAATTAATCCAAGACATCCGTTAATTCGGGAGCTGTTAAAACGGGTCAACGATGATACTTCAGATCCCACTGCCAAAGATATGGCGTTAATGTTGTTCAGAACTGCCACGTTGCGCTCTGGATATATGTTGAGGGAAACTGCAGACTTTGCGCAATCGATTGAGTTGATGATGAGGAAGACTCTAGGAGTACCGCTTGATGAAGCAGTAGAAGAAGAGGAAGATCTCCCAGAAGATGGCATTCCAGATGACGAAAGCGAAGAAGTCAAAGATGAAGATGCAGAGCATGACGAACTGTAAATAACAAAGTGTGAACCAGTGTGTGATAAATGATTGTTCAACAATCAACAAAGACTGTCAAATTTTTGTATGGTACCTACAATTATTTAAATTATAATAAACATTATCCTAAATTAAAAAAAAATGTTTATTTGATTTTTAAATGGAATCGATGATGTCCGCTTCGAAAACGGGAACACCTTTAGTACCCAGATTAATCAAGGCGTAAACACTTCCAGCTCCAGGTTGCTCGTTTATTTCTTCTTCTGTTAAGCTTACTCTAGAGGTGGTTACAAACAAAACGTCCAAGTCAGGTCCGCCCCACATCACAGATGTAACACATTCGGCTGGAATAGGAATACGATTTAAGAGCTCTCCAGTTGTAGGATTGACTTTAATGACAGAACCTCCTCCGTAGAGGGCAATCCATAAATTATCGTCTTGGTCGATTGTCATGCCATCAGGATGTGCATTTATATTGTAATTTTTTAAATCGAACGCCACTCTGCGGTTGGAAATTGTACCTTTCTCATTATCGTAGTCATATTCTGACACTTGAAGGGTCGGCGAATCGATATAGTAAAATTTATTGTTTGCTTTATTCCAAGCCATACCGTTGCTGATGTTGACCGGAGATACCATCACTTCAGGTGATGAAACATTATCTCTCGTAACTTTGTAGAGGGTACCCTCATTTGGAGTTCCTACATCACCATCCTTACCCATTGTTCCTAAAATCGTGTAGTGAATAATTATGCAATTAACAGAGTTTTTTCTTACCAAACCATATCCGCCCCTCTTTATCGGCTTTGCCATCATTCATCCTGCTATCGGGTTTATCATCTGCAACAACGACTAACAACTTGCTGGTGAATGTACCGTCTTTATTCCACTTCACAGCAACAATAGAGCGGTCAAGACCCACAATAAGCATATTTGGGTTTGATTTAGACGGAACAACTGGTGCTACCTCCCCATTTAACGTTATCGATGTTATTTCCTTACTGGTATAATTGTAGCTGTAGATTTTGCCTACGTGAATGTCTACATAGTATAAAATATTATTTCTACTGTCCCATGTTGGACATTCTCCATGTATTAACGGTTCCGTTATCTTATACAAAGCGGGGCCGTCGAAATTATATTCTGCCCTTAAAAAAATACATACTTATATTACCTACGTATTTACAGATTTCTTAAATAAAATAATTATATTTTTATTGTCTATTTTTTTAGATAAGGTATAAAAAAACAAAAATTTCAAAATGAATGTCTAATTAACATTAAAATTAATTACCCCTGGGTCTCTGTACCAAAAGCGATTAGTATCAGTAAATAATGCCACATATTTGTAATTACAATATAACAAATCAGACAGTAGTTGTAAAATAAAATCCCATACGGTCAGCGACAGTAATCTCTCATTTTTGCCCCACCTAAATACTACTTAAGATCTGTGACTTAAATAAATGACCTTGTATAGTACACTATAAAAATAAATTTTGTTACACCTTGCTTGTATCTCTGTTATGAGACTTTTTATAATTTTTCTTTGTTTTAAGTATTTTTAAGCATTTAAAGTCAATAAACAATTGAAATGAATGTATTTGTAATTATTAAGAACATAGTAATGATTTAAAAAAATACAAATCATGACTGACAACTATCGAGCTCTCAAAATTTGTTTCAACAATTTAAATTTTTGATGTTTTTGTCAAATTTTTAAAACATCCTTCTGTTGTTAGATACAGGATTGTAAAAACGAAGAAATCCAAGAACCACTTTTTTCTATTATCATAGAAAATTAAATTACAACAAGGCAAATTCTCTTTAGTCTTTTCACTTAATATTCAAAGAATTATGAATCAAACTTGTCAGACTTTTAAAAAGTATTTTCAATTAAGAATCAACCAAAATGTGATTTAATTAGATTCTTTTAGTAATAATCGACATACATTATTTGTTTTACAAAGTAGAAACACACCTATAGGTACGTATAAACCACTCAAAAATGAATAGAGATAATATGTTTCTAAACATTTGTAACTGCGAAAAATCAGTTTTATCATAAACGATTTTAGAACACACAAAATACTAATAAAAAATAAAGTAAGTACTAGTTATTTTTTTATGATTAAGTAAGTTACTATGCTAATCTACTGTTAAAGTCACTACATAAAAAATGTTATTTTATTTTCTTACAACGTAAATTATCACTTGACTTTGAAATTTGTCGATAATTTTAAGCTTGTAAAGCAATACAGAGAACAACAAACCTTAAGAAATACATATGAAATTTCAAATTGTACTGAAAAATTTTAAGGAATACCAGGATTTCAATTATTACAAATATTTTTCACTATCAAACTAACATACTTAAACAGAATTTACATGATTTTTATTTTTCCTAGATTTTCTTGAATAACCTAAAAGTCCTTAGAAGACAAGATTTAAAAGCAAAATCACATGTTATGTGAAATTTACTTAAAAAAAAAAAATAGATAAATTTCAAACATCTTTTATTCATGCCACTCATTTATAAACATAAAAAAAGTCACCTAATGTAAATTGCACATTTTTTACAAAGATTCAAAATTGGTCTTTTTGTTAATTAGGTCAAATTTTTATATTTTTCATCTTTCAAGAGTCTTCTGTTATTGGTTAACGTAAAAATTTGTTAAAAAATAGTAGTAATTAGCAAGAAAGAAGGAAAGACATTATCAGTTGTAAAAATTTGAAAAAATATAAAAGTCAGGAGGATACTGTAAAGTACCTGCATATTTATTACAGTCATCGTTATTTGACAGTAACTGCTTAATTTTATGTAAATATATGTAATAATATAAACTAATTTGTTCTGTAAAAATAAATTTCCGAAATTATCGGAACCATTTTTATTATTTCTTCGTAAACGTGAAAGAAGGTAACATTGCATTGCTTAAAATTCAAAATTGGCCTCTACTCTCATTTTCTCAATTTTCCTTATTTATTTAGTCATTTCTTCATTGCTGAACCGATTTAATTGAAACTTAAAATACACAAATTATTTATACGTTGCCATATTTCTGTTTCAAGTTTCTGGTGATTTTGGTTTCACTGGAAATAACATTAACTTTTTAATTTTAATTTAATATTATATGTCTACATATATGTACGTGTTTGGTATATGGGTAAAATCCTAAGGTCATTTGTATACCGAAATGTACTACGGGAGTTTAAAGTTTAAACAATATATTTTATTCTATCATACGAGGAATGAAGTAAAAGTATAAAATTATTTTACTCTCTTTGTATGAACTCCCTTTTTACTCGGAAAGAGGTAATCTATAATTTAACTACCTACATAGTTTTAACAATTTATAGCAACAGCGTTTAAGAAACATAAGAATACACGGATAATTCAAAATATTTAAATAATTACATTTGATTAAAAAGATATTAAAATATGAGTACAATTAAAATAATAAATTTCTGGGTCTCTCTTACATGCCTCGGTTATTTTAGAAAAATCCGAAAGATGTACAAAAAATTCTTCATGTCATTAACTACAGTGGAAATTACAATCAGAATTTCATAGTTTTGTACTGTAACATTTTACTCTGTGAATATTTTACATGTGAAGAATGAATAAAATTCACAACTAAAAAACAGTGTTATTAGTAAGTAATGTTAAATATATTATTTAAATTAATTTTGTGTCTGCATTGCGGTAAAAGTGTTCCCATTATTGTGTTTCTCATTCAGAGATAATGACGGATATTGCATTATTATACATAAAAACATAATACAAATATAACAAAGTGAGTAAAAGTTTCAAAGTGCAAGATTTCAAGCTTTTACTCCTTTCGCGTATTTTATATTTGTAATGAGAACACCCAGTTTATTATTCTTTTTTCTGGAAGATTATAAAATAAATAACAAATAATTTTTTTTTTATCATACAAGTTATTATTATTACAGTTAGTGATTTATTAATACTAATGAATTATTTTAATGTATCATTGTGCTCCAGATCTCTGAAAAATAAATAATTATTTAACAATAAACATTACAAAAAGAAGTAAAAGACACTCACCTCATCGTCTAAAGACTCTAAAAGATCAACCTCGAAGACTGGTAATCCCCGAGTTTCTAACCCAACGACAGCAAATACGGCCCCGGCAGTAGGTTGTTGTTTTCTTTGTTCTTCGTTAAGGGAATATCTTGAGGTAGTAACAAAAAGAATATTTAAATCGGGTCTTCCTCACATGGCCGATGTAACATCTTCGGCAGAAATAGCGACAATTTGTAAAAGATCTCCATCCATCTCGTGGAATTTACCTTAACTATAGCACCGCCGCCATAAAGAGCCACCCATAAATTATCATCTTCATCTATGGTCATCCCATCAGGACTTCCAGTTATCATATCATGATAAACGTCAAAAATGACACGTGGGTTACATATTTCACCTTCTGAATTATCTTAAGTATACTCAACTACTTGTCTAGTTGGAATATCTATGTAATAAAATTTGTTATTAGCTTTTTTCCACGCTATTCCATTACTTATATTAACTGGAGCTATTGCAACCAATGGAGAGTTTAAGTTATCGCAAGTTAATTTATAAAAGACACCTTCATTCGGAGTTAGCCCATTCTGATCTTCGTGTCCCATGGTACCTAAAGAAAAAGATAAATTTGACATCACAGTAAGACATTACTAATCTATCCATAATCTTCCTTCCTTATCTGCCATTCCATCATTAAATCTACTTGTTGGATATTGTTCAGAGACTGTTGTTAAGATTCGTGTTTCACTAGAAGCTGATATTCCAAGTCCCACAGATCTACTTAAGCATGCAATTAATAGATTAGGGTTCTTTTTGAAAAGAATAATAGGAGCTACTTCTCCATCTAATTTTATAAATTGAATTTCATCTTTGGTGAAATCGTATCTATAAATTTGTCCTTCATGGATGTTAACAAAATATAATAAACCGTTACGGTTATCCCATGAAGGAGATTCTGCGTGATCTATCGATTCTATTATTTGATACACTCCTGGACCACTGAAGCTGTAAGAGGATATTAAGGAAGACATGGTAAAACAATCATAACAGACTAGGTAAAAAACAGAATAGAGTAAAAAAATTGAAACATACCTTGAAGTTAAAGTCCATGTTACAGTTAAAATTGTCAGAAACAACATTTTTAATTTTACTATTTTGTAAAGTTACAGGCGTTAAGTATACCAATAGTATACTATTATCATTTTATCTTTAAAAGTATTATGTATTTACTTATCTATAATTTTTAGATGTTTTAAGTATTCGTATACAAAAATGTTCGTATCAATTGTCAACAATCATGTGACAAAAAAAAAAAAATACAAAATTTTTTATTATCTAAAAAACTTGTAAAGTATAAAGAGTGTATGTAATTAGGAAAAATAAAATCGAAGTCATTTATAGCAAAACCAAATGAACTACGATACTATAAAGTATAATATAACCAACTCAAGGGTTGAACATTTTTAGTATCAAATCAATGGAAGTTAATTTAATTTAATTGGTAATCAGCGACTTTTATACCAAGAATATTAAATTTTTGATCTTAAATTTTTTGATTAGTTTAGATAAAAGCATAATTTAAAAAATGTAATACCAAAAAGTAACTTTGAAAGTTATAAAGAGAATTTTATTCGTAACAAAAAAAAAAATGTAGGTCTTATATTTTCTTTACTTTTTCATTGCCGCTAGGTAAGTACGTAGATATATACCTCTTAAGAAAGTTTAACATAATAACATTAAACTAAACAATATGTATTAAAGGAGACTGCAGTTTTTTAATTCATTTATAAATTTCTAAAATTAAATTCTTTTAAAAATAAATGATATTTAATTTTAGTATATTATCTCATGCACCCTGCACATTTTGGAAATTCTTATAAAAATGCTGCAAACTTTATTCCCTTTTTCAAAAATATATGACAATAATGAAAACCAAAACAAGAGATTTTACACAATGTTACATGGATACTCATTTTCTATTGGGTCTATAATGTCAGCTTCAAAGACTTCTCCTCCAGCAGTTCCCAATCCAGTAAAAGCGAAAACACTGCCAGCAGCTGGTTGCTCCAGCCTCTGTTCTCTTGTAAGTCCAAATCTTGATGTTGTAACAAATAAAGTATCGAAATTAGAACCTCCCCATGTTACCGATGTTACAGCTTCAGCTGGGACAGCCTCAACTCTAAGTATATTACTTGTTCTAGGATCAACTTTAATAATAGCACCTCCACCATAAAGAGCAATCCATAAATTGTCATCTCTGTCTATAGTCATACCGTCCGGAAATCCCGTTATTGTTTGATACTCAGAAAGATTAAAAGCCACACGTCCGTTTTTAATTTCTCCACGTTTGTCGTTATATTCATACTCCATTACTAGGCGAGTTGGTGTGTCTATGTAATAAAATTTGTTGTTAGCTTTGTTCCATGTAAGACCATTACTGACATTTACGGGAGCAATCATAACGGAAGGATTTTGTAAATTTTCACGAGTGATTTTGTACAATAATCCTTGATTTGGTGTTACACCTCTAGCATCTTCGAAACCCATGGTTCCTAAAAATATAATGTAAAACAAAATTCTGTTTTTATAGAATTGAACATTCAATTACCAAACCACAAACGACCTTGTTTATCTGCTTTTCCATCGTTAAATCGACTGGTTGGAAACTGATTTGATACGGTGGTCAATTGCTTCATTCTGTAAAATTTATTTTTTCCATTCCATTCTAGAGCGACAATTGTTCTATTCAAGCCAACAATCAGAAGATCTGGATCATTTTTTGAAGATACAACGGGAGTTACTTCTCCATTTAAATGGATGGAATATAATTTTCCAGTAGTATATTCGTAAGAATAAATATCTCCAGCATGAATATCAACAAAATACAAAACACCTTTTCGATTGTCCCATGTTGGACTCTCTGCATGATCTACTGGTGGAGTTAACTGGTACAACAGGGGATTACAAAAACTGTAACAAGATATCTATCATTAAATGAGTACTTCATATTATTTAATATTAAAATAACGTAAATATCCTACCTTTTAATTACCAAACAACATAACGCGTACAAGGAAACTAGTTTAATTTTTATTATGATCATTACAGTGTTAAGGAAACCAAGATTGCTTGTTCTTACTAGGTAGAGATTTGAATAAGAGATCAATCAGAACTTTCGCTTGTATCCGGTCAATTTGTTATGTGCATAGTTACTGGACTATGAACAAAAACAGAAAAATGTTACTTACAACTTTTTGTGGGTATTTATATAAATATATTTTTATTATTAGTGTAAAAATAACCTCATTACATAACATAAACGTTGTACGTTGTAAATATAACTGTTTTACAATTATAAATTCTGAATTGTTTAAAAAATAAAAATGTGCCTGATTATAATATATTATAATTATTTTAGATTGTATCTAGATAAATAATTTATACATTAATTGCCAAGTCATTAGCGTCATCATTTTTATTTATTTATTTTATTGGCAAGTATATAGAGTGTATTAATATAATTATAGTTTTTATACAAGATAATTTCATCTGTTTAAATATCTTTAAACCTAAAGTCGAAAGACAGGAAGGTGAGAGGATGTTCTCACAGTTTCAGTGTTTAAATATCCTTTATTTTATGCGTTCAAAACGAGGTTTATGCGGGCAACAGCTGACTAATTTATTTGCTATTTACAAATTTGCAAAATATTACACAAAAAATTTAAGTAGATTTTCTCATTTTTTTGTTTAAATGTCTATTATAAATGAGTAAAACTATAAATAATTTGATATGAATAACGGTGATATTAGATATATTAAATACAATTCTTAAACACGCATTTGTTATTTTGTCACTTAAAAATTAGTAATGTATTTGGTATAGCATTCAGTTTTCCATTTTATAGATGTCAAGTAAATTTTAGCGACACTTTAAAAACTAATTTAATCTTTGTTGATTTGTAAATGGTCAGTCTCTTGGTCAGATGTAAAAATAGTAGATGTAGGTCATATCAGATATTATATATATAATATCACAAATCGTTTTTCCTAAAGGTTTTTTTCTAATAAGAACGAATTTTCCACAAAAAACCCAATTAGATGTAAGAAAACCAAATTTGTAAATAGCAAGGAACATATAGGTGGAAAAATGTAAGTATATTTTATTAAAATAAGAAAGATATAAAAGTTTTTAATATTGTCATTAATTATTTTTGCTTACTTATAAAAATAAGAAAAAATGTTAGATATTTATTATCTTATCACATCAGTCATAAAAAGTCATCTCATTGATTTTTAAGGAACTGTGTGTTATCTCCAATATTTAATTATTGCCTAAATAGTGGCGGCCTCTGTACTGTTACTGATGTTAGAATAGTAATGAAGATTTCTGCATTATCTAATCTGTTATTTGTCAGCAAGTTGACATTTTAGTTAACCCAACTTTATTTATATTTTTAAATTTGCCAAATAAGAATAAAATTTTCATCATAAATGATTTTAAAAAGCATATTTGGAGGATTTCACCAAGTTCGATTTTTAAATTCTCTCTCTGCAAGTATTACTAGGCCACACCGATTAACGTATAAGAGGACATATCCTACAATTCTTGTTAACCCTGATGGGTCGACTATTACCATTATGTACCCTGAGCCTAGGAAAATTGTTAAGGTATAACATTTACTACTGTTGTTAAGCAGTTTCTGAAATGGAATAATATTAATGTGCTATATATTTTTTTAAAGTTGCCCTTGAACATATGGACTCTCAGTGAGGCAGAAAGAAAGGCAAAACTGGAATCGAGAAAGCCAAAGAAAAAGGTGAAATTTGAAGACGATATTGATGACAATTATGACGCTAATAAATACTTAAAATATATGAAAAAATAGATTAGATAATGTTATGTAGTATGATTGTTTTAACAAAATAATTGTATTTAGTATTGTTTTGAAATCCCTAATTGATATAGTTGAAATTTAAAATATTTTGTTAATTAAATTGATAGAATCCTCTACTTTCATTATGATAATTAAGGCTATTGTAGAAACAATTGTAATACTGGTGAAGAAAAGAAAGTATGTGAATTACATTTCCTGTATGGGAGCATTTCACTTTTTTGAAAACGTTTTTTAAATTCTTTCTTTTGTTTTTGTAGTAGTAGTCACAAGATTGTCTAATAATTGTTTCGTAACATGAAAGGTTTACTCATCTAGCATTTTTGTCAAATTGAGAAAATTGGAATTTTTTGAAAGTGGCGCGTGAAAATTTTTAACGCATGCGTGGAATCAAGTAACGAAGCATAAATGTTTAACTTTATATGATGCGTTCTCTTTTCATTTCAAGTTGACGAGTGAAATGGATATTGTCCGCATGGTGAATATTTGAAATATGGCAGCTGTAGAGGAACGGGTGAAAGCTTGCACTGTCATTACAAATTTTTTATTTACGTGTGAAACTTCGAATTGTTGACTTGTGTCTAGTGAAGTAATAAACTGATTTCAGTGCCTAAATACGAAGTGGATTGTGCCGAATGAATGAAAAGAAGTGATAAAGACCGGATATGAATTTAGTCGACCAAGTGTGAAGAAGTGTACTATTTATGTTGAGCTTCAGCAGTGTACCAAATTTCTAAATTTAATTATAAAACCTGCAGAAATCCACTTGCGCGTTATATTTACCCAGATAAGTAATGTCCAATGTTTTTGCCGTAGTTTTGATCGACAGTTGCTCATTTTCAAATGTTAAGGAGTTACCTCAGCAAGTGTTCGAAGATCCCCAGTGAAATAGTAAAATACTAAAATTATGTGTTATAATAAGACTTCAAGAGTAATCCACCTAAATCGTACAAAAATATGTACGATATTGGTTAATATAACATAAATTTCCACTCTGTAATATGATGCACTCGACCAACAAAAATGAATCCTGTACTAAAATTTCGTGTATATATGACACCCCCTGTGATCCAAAGGATAGTGATTATGAAAAATTGTACTGCCCAAATAACGAACTGTCAGAGCCTCCCAAGACCCGTTCTGATAGACTCAAAACTGGATCATCCTGTCAGGCACTGAAGCATGCTGTGGCATCACTTCATCGGCTGGATGATTTCCACAAGGAGAAAATCGGTTCGGGATTTTTCTCCGAAGTTTTCAAGGTATAACATAACCTCCAAGCTTGCAAATAAATCAACTCATGAATTCACAAACTAGGTCATAATGTTTGCAATAACCTCGAGATTGCCATATATGACAGGATAAAAACTATAACCTACCTACTTACCTTTGCCATCTTATTAATAGGTGATTATGGCCAGGCTGAGCACCTATAAACCCAACCGCTTACCTTCAAGAAAATCATTAAATAATAAATATTTACAGTCACAAAGATCAGGGTAATTTAATACATTTCATTGTCAGAAATTAAACTAAATATAAGAAAAAAAATTCATTAGCTTCTAGTAAGCTGCAGTTTTGTAATCAACTGATTATGAGATTTAATACAGACAAAATTAATATTTCATTTCCAAGTTTATTTACGGTATTTGGTAACTAATCAAATTTTTTTACAAATTCCTTTGTAAAAATTGCAACTTGAATTATATATTTTTTTAAATTTAAGGATTAGATATGTTTATCTTTATTATTCCACTAATTGATGTTTTAATTGATATAGATTTTTTTTTTCTTTGCTGTACTTCGACGTACTTATTGAACAGATAAGGTTTGGAATTTTCTCTAATCCTATTTAATTGCCTTGCTTTTATTTTCGTTATTATAATCGATAAAATGTTTGCAAATTTAGTCGTTTTGCGTTTTTACGAGATTATCCTAAAGCAATGAATCAAATTGGTAGTTTGTTTCATTTTTTGTTGTATTGTATCTGATATATTATTCTTGATGTTTAAGTTTAAAAATAAATTCTTATTATTTCATATGATTTTAAAACGAAACAAAAGCTGCTTTTTCATGTTACTAATCGTTTCAAATCTTAAAAAATGAAATACAGTAGCAGTAAATCATTTATAGTTTTGGTGTTTTTGAAACATATTTACACTGTTCTTATCATTTATCAATTGCAGTGATTGATGATAAATGATAGTCATTACAATTATTATTACAAGAGAAAAATTAAATTTCCGAAGAAATAAGTCAGTATTGCGACACAATAGTACTTTAAAATACGCTTGGAGAATGAATAAAACCTCATTCTTAACTCCGTAAGGATTTGAAAAGAAAGACATTCTGCATATTTCGTTTAAATGCTCTTATATTAAACATTTATCGCAGGCACGGTCAGAAATCATGATCTGTTATCCATTTTGTACTTCTCATTGCTTTGTAGTATAATTCCCCTGTTATTATGTACCTTCTTTTTCTTTTTCTTTTTTTTTTTTTTTGAAAAAATTCAAGATTAACCTCAGTTCTTTATAGATTTTGTTATATTGAATTTTTTCGTTTTTAATTCAAAATTTAACTAAACAAATGCACAAACATTGCAGTACATGAAAGATTTTAACTTCTAATGTAAGAATATTTACTCTTAGTTATAGTTGTGAAAATCTAATTGAATGTTTTAGTTTAGATTGATTTATCCAAAAAGATTCATTTGAGCCAAAATATTTGTTGGGATAAATCTGCTCGTAAAATTTTTATTTATTTTCCAGTTATTATCATTACATCTTGATCCTTTGTTGTAAAATAAACCTTATTTCTATAGTCATTTTTAAAACTTCTATAAACTGTTTTTGTAAATCTGAATTCAACCATATAAAGAATTGATACTTTGGGTTCAATTAAATATTGTTAAAATAAAATCAAGTCCTTCATTGAGGAAAGTGTCATTTAATTACCTAATTGTCATAAAATTTAGTACCGATCTTGTGTTTTCTAATTTGCTTCGTTCTTTCCATAAGACAGATTGGGAATTGTAGTAATTTTTGAAGACAAAATTTCAAGCGGTTATAAAGATTCTGTAATAATGTTTAAGCAAAGTATATTGTTTCAAACTTTTACTTAGATTTTTTTGGATTACTAGAAGCTATTTTACATTTTTTCAATTTTGGAATTGTTAAAATCTTATGTGGCAAAAAATACAAAACTTTGTAATATTTCACTGAAAAATGTAGCAACTAAAATTGGAGTGTACGTGGTCTCTGTGAAAGGTAGTAAACATCCAGATTTAAAAACTACATAAATTTATAAATAAAACTTAACAATAACAGCAATAAAATTAACAAAAACAAACGAATCAGCTTCACATTGTGGACAAACGATTGAATGGTTATGGATTATAGAGGCAACAGATGTTACATAGCAAATGTTAAGTAGCAATAACAGAAACTATGGGACCAGATCTATAATTATTGTATCTTCCGCCATTAATTTTTACTATTCGTTTTACTACCAAGGTGTGTATAAATGTTCCATGATAAGTTAAGTCAGAAAAGTTATTACAAAGAATTTTTTATTTGATTTTTTTTCAATTTGAAAAAGTACATGACGTTTTGCAATTTTGGTTTCAGTTGATTAGCCATACTAAAAAGTAATAAAAATAATGAATAATGTATTATACTAGGTTTTATAAACGTTGCCTTCAACGACATTAACGTACCTTACGCACTGAAACTTGCAATAAACGTCATTGAGGGTCAATCGTATAATTATCATTGAATGATACAGACACTTTAAGTATTTTTACTTTGTTACTTATGAGTTTAATTTCAGTACAATGTTTCTTTATAATGAAGGATTTAAGTGTATTTTTTTTTACATTTAAATAAAACTAATTTGAATGTTCTCCATAAAAAGTGTACAAGATGTTTACATAAATAATTTATACCATTTGAATCAAACGAAGCGAGTTGTAAAAAAACAACTTAATATTTAAATAAATATTTTGTGCATATTAGGAAAGAGACTGTTTACATTAATTTGTAGCTTATATAATGAATCCAATAAGTATAAATTGCACTTTCTAGAACCCATTGAAATTGTATCAAAAATGTTTATAATTAATATCTGGTAATATTTTGAATAATCTGTTTCAATAAAATGCCTCTTTTATCGCAAATGGCAAAACTGAATATTATAAAGTATAATTATTTACTTTTACATTGCACATTATCATTATTACCCATTTTTGAATACAGTTTTGACAAACTGGGTACAGTCAAATGTTTCATTTAATAGCGGTCCATTAAGCTACGAATTCTTTCGCAGAACGTGTTTCCTAACAGACTTTATCAAAATGGTTTCAAATAAAAAAGAAACACACATGTTAGCACACAGAATATAATCTACCTATGATGTCAGGTTTAAATCTGAAGCAAGAATTGTTATGCATTAATGAGTAGTTTCAAAACCATTCACACCTGGTCGAAAATTCTTCAATATTTTAGGGCAAGCCCCGTCCAAGACACATAGTGTATATTTTTATATCGTCATGTCTCGAGACAAGCGAATATATAAAACAATATTTATAACTCGAAAACAACTGCAAATCAAGTTTCTAGAGGTTTTTTAGTTTAACTTTTCGTGTTATTCCTAGTGGTGTTGATGTACGAATGTTTTGTATAACCTGTAGGATGAAAAAAAGCAGGATTTGTTTCATATAAAAATAATTAAAATCATTTTCTACGACACAGATAATGGACTCCGTAATATAGAAAACGCTACTTTCCAAGTAAAATAAGTTAATACTGCTAACTGCACGGACTAACTGTAATAATTGCTTGTACGTGAGATTTTTACAGTGTAATTAATTCATAAAAGAGATGCTGCGTTCATATTTTCTACCGCATTTTTAATTATACTGTAGTTTTTTTGTGTTTCACATTAATCAGAATTTTAAGAAGTTTATACCGTTGCATATAAGTTATCACATATTGTATAATAGCAAATTCTGCAAAACTTTCTTGGTCGCTTTTCCGTGTTTGCATGCCGTTTTGATGAAAGCTTAGCATGTTTATAACAGGTTACTGATTGGAAATTATTTAAGAATCAATTACAGTGGTCATTTAATTTATTTTCTTTTATTTATTTCTAAAATTGCTATCCCTGATAATTTCTTCTTTCTCACGAAAGTGTTTTTATTCTTTATCAATTGCGGTTTATGGTAATTATTGGTGGTTTGCGAAAAGAAACCGTGTCTACGGATGTAGAAAATATTTATTTTGTGTATATATGTCGAAATTTGTTGTTTCTGAAACAATATTTTATTTACTAAGAGACAATCATGAAAAAGTGAATGTTTGTATAAATTTGAAACTACTCATTCATTAGAGTCTGTCAAAATGTGTATCCCTGGTTTGTTATTTTGGGATTTAGGTGTATATAATTTTAGTTGTTTTATCAACAAAATTCTTACTCATTTGTCGTCCAGTAATATTGTTTACTGTTTTATCTTCTCGATTAAATACATCATCTGTTTTGTCCTACCTTGGGATTTTATGTTTTACATTGTTGGCTTCCAACCAATTTTTCTTTCCAAATAAGACATTTTACAGCACATATCACTAACTTTTATTTCTCATAATTGTTAACGTTGTATTATTTTTTTGATTTTTAATTTTATATTTTGTTAATTTGGATTGTACTGACCTGTGGTGGCTCATACTATGTTACTTAATGTCCAGATCACTGTTGAATATGTTTTTTTAAATTTTATTTATGAATAAGTATACAAAATTAAATAATTTATCATTATCTGAGAAGTGTAAAAATGTAACACTTAGGTCAGTGGTTCGGCTATGATTTAAATCCTACACCGGAAGATATATTCATAAAGCTTTCAGAAGCAGGGTCTCTTTACGTTATTTATTTTTCTTATATTTTATTTTTAAATGTATGTAAAACCTCTATAAAAATTAAAATAAATGTCACGTTAGTCATAGGTAAAATTGGTTATAATAACGTTGTTGTTATTAATATTTAATGGTTGTCCTAAAATTATTTTTCGAAGGGAGAAGGTGAATGATTTCGTTAAAGTTCATTCATTCTTTCGGAAAGGATGGCAGATTTCCATGAAAACAAGTTTTAATGTTTAAATTTATAGGATCTAATTATTGCCACTGTTAAAAAAATCGAGGATTTTTCAAATGAAAGAAATTCATAAATAAAAAAAATGTAAATGACATCAGTCTTTTTTGGAGGCTTTATAAAGGAGCTTACGTCTAGAAAATAAACATTTCAACATTATGGTGTAATAATCTTCAAGCACTTAAGGTGGATCGTTCTAATTTTATGTTTCTATCGCCCACAAGACATACAATCAACAGCTTGATTAGAATCGGATCATTGTAAGAACTACCTTTATGACAATCAGATTTTAGACAAACTTTGATAGTGAAAAGTTCTGTGGGCGATGAAGATAATTATTATGTACCAAATTAGAATAGTCTATTTGAAATGGTTACGGAATTATTAAGATACAATCATGTCAAATTGTTTATTTTTCATTGACAGAATCTTTTTTGCCAAGGACTAATAATTGAACAGTGCCAACAAATTGCGTTACTTACCCACCCTTTTTAAAATAGAGTTATTACATTTGTTAACATATATGAAGTCACTCGATATTTCAAATTTTTGAGACAACTGTGTCGAATCTAGGGTTTAAAGTGTACTAATTTATCTTCAAAATGGTAAAAACATAGTTTTTAAAAGATTTGCCTTCATTATTTTGCATGTTCAGAATCATTGGTTTGATAAAGGATTAATTTTTTTTTGATTTTCAAAATTTTAAATAAATAATCGACTGAAAAATTCCCTTTTTAATTTTCAAATTTGAAATAAACATCCTAACGTATCCGTAACTACGTTATTTTATCAATTTTACAACCTAATTACCACATTGGCCTTTAAAATTTTACTGGAGTCCCAGAATGTTTTTTCAATGAAGGGTTTTTATGTCATTTTTTTTGATACCAGTTTGTTTTGGTAAAATAGTTACAGTGGTCATACATTTTTAACCCATAAGTCACGTTTCATATTCAAAACGTAAAATTACATTATAATACTTTATTATAAAGTGGAGACAGTGTTCGGGCATAAATTTTGTTGTATACCTTGTCTAAGTAGGTACACATTTGTTCCTGACAGATTTAAGCAAAGAAAAAATATGTTTGCATAATACGTTATTAGTAGAAATTGTAATATGGTTTTTATTTTGAAAAAAAATTGTATGCTAAAATTCGAGTAGTCATTAAAAAATGTAAAAAAAAAAACATTTAAAAATCGAATCCCCTGTATTTGATAAAACATTTTAACGGTGTAATTTGGCAAATAGTTGAGTCTATTTGAACAAGTATAATCATTAAAATTATATTTTTTTACAAAAAAAAAAAAGCAAATCATCAGTTAATCCGGATTTATTTCGACTTTCAAATAATTATATTATGCTCGTGTAATAGTTTTTGTTACTGTAAATATTGATTTTGTAAGTGAATCTGTTACATTTGCATATTAAATCAAATTTTAGCGGTTACGAGCGCAGTGGAGCAGCAACCAGAAAGATTAAACAGCGTTGTATCATCTTGTAAAAGATATGCGTCCCTGGGTTCGTAAGCTCTTTAGTAATCATTAATTCTTGTTAATATCCTACTCAAAAAATTTAAACTTACGATCATTTATTATCGACCGCCTAATATTTTAGAGGTTAATTAATCAGCTTTATACTGTTACAAAAGTATTCAGAAACCGTAGCAAACAAATAGTAGTGGTATTGAAGTCATTTATCAGTGAAGAACATTTCATATTCATTATTTTTTTTATTTATTTATTTTTTTTTAAGATCTTTAAATTTGTACAGGTGTGCGCGGGAACTCACAATTTCGTTGCTATTAAAGATAAAAAATATTAAATTAGCAAAATGAAGTTTTAAACTGAATGCGCTATATTTTCTACTGATAAATTGATTTAGCTGTAATTTTTAAATGACTATTTCATTCATTGATATTTTGAAAAAATTACTTGTATTCCAGTGGTAAAACGAAATCTCTCAAGTTCTGTCGCACTTCTTGAGCCAATAAAAATCCAAGTTTTTAGTAACCAATCTAGTTTTCAACGATAAAACAAAAACAACGTCAAAGTGCATTTTTCACCTGTTATATAAAAATAAAGTTTTTTGTGCGCGAAATAGTGAATTCGTGAAATAGTCATGCTGAATACCATTCGTGGTTTAATTTTTTCTAGCAGAATTTACTGATTGTTGTACTCTTAATTTGTTGCTTCGAGTAATTTCGCTCTTGACTTTGACCAAAAATCATTCGTCTAACGGCTCGTGGTTTTTTTGATAATGTCACTTGTAAAATTCTAACCTCCAAACTTTCGTAATAATCAGTAAATTTTGCTGTCTTTAAAATGAAAAATAAATAAAAATATTTCCTTTCCAGTCATATTGCAGCCAAAAAGGTTTATTATTGAAATAAAGAAAATTAAAATTCAATAGTTCCTATCGAGGTTACTATTGCAATGACAATTGCACTTGCAATTGCACAAATTAGGCCATTTTTCAAATTGTAATTAATCAGATTTTCAGTACAGTGATAATACCTCATGCTGCAATATTATTAGTTATTAATTTTTGTTTTCGTGAAATTGTTACGGAAATAAATCTCGATGACATGAACATTATGCCATTTTTCTTCTTCATTACGACTCGGTGTCATTACAAATCTCAATACATAACTCGTCGTGTTATATTATAAATGATAATTTTGAATTATTTTATGTCAATCAGTTTTATTCGACAGCAAAAAGTGATAAATGAGACAGCGTAATTACAATTACCTGCGAATAATTATGAATTTTGCATAATAGACGTATAGTTTGAATTACAAAAAAGATGGTTTTAAAACTTGGACAAATTGCTATAAGTAAACATATAGTGGTGGCTCTAAGTGGGTCTGCACCTACGTAAAATTTTGTTTGTCCACCGTGTTTTAAAACTAACAATAAGTTTATTTGTACTATGCAAACTTTAAATTTTAAAAACATTTTTTACTACTGAACAGATCATGGCTAATGCAGTATTTTATACCCTTAAGGTCCGTTTTACACCCAAAAATGTTTTTGACTTTGTTGCCTTAAATTTTTTTAAATGTTTATTTGTACACTCAAATCGATATTATCTCTTCTAACCACTCAACTTGAGAATTTTGACTCCGCCAGCGTAAACATTTTTTGGTTTCACATTTTTTTTTTTTTTACAAATAATTAACTTTAGTAGTTATCTGATAATTAACGTCTTTAATTGATACAGAGGAAAATTCATAATAAATAATATTCTAATGATAATGAATAATAAATAAAGAAGTAAATACTAAGAAAAATTTAATACATCTGCAGTTTTTGATTTAATTATGCAGTTAATAGTAAAATTAAAAACAATATTGACAATTGACGTAGAAAAAACTGTTGAGTATTCCACCTGATCATAAATCGGCGAAATGTATCCTAATCTTAATTTCACAAACGTATGATACCGTCAGTCGTCCGGCCTAAAAGAAACATGTTACTAAGATAGCCATGAGTAATGTAAATTCTATGAGGCATTTATTTCTGTTGTATTTTTTTATTACTACTGTTATCACCATTATATGTTACAAGATAAACGCAAAATGAACGTGATTATAATGTTTTGTTGACTATCAGCCACCAGCAGAACGGAAAATTTAAAATTTTTCATACGGTTTTACATCACTCCAAAACAGACGTCAATCGATGATACATGCAATGACGTTATTTAAGTTTTTTGTTTGATATTCTTAGCTGCCAGAATTAAAATTAAATTCTGCACCCGTCTTTACTGAATCATTTTCAATATAAAAAAATATGAAAGTCATTGCAAGTTTTTGCAAAGTTATCCATTGAAGAATGTTTAAATTTTAAAATTTTGTTTAAACGTGTAAATATAGAGTAATTTATTTAACTTTGATCAGGATTCATGTGATATTTTGTGTATACCTTAGCAATCAGTTTAAACCTTGTGATTATAGTACGTAAACAAGGCTAATTACTTGCACAGTACGATCACGTATGGAGAGTTGGAAAGTGAACGAGTTTTGTATGAAAAAACTGTTATGTGTGATTATTTTAAAATCAATCGACCTATAAATAAATTCGATACCTACTGATTGCTACCTTCTCATCAACATTTTTTCTAGATAGATTAAAATTTTCTCTACAATTTGATTTTAAATTATTTGTACATTTTATAAGGTTGGACCATTAAAGCAAACATGTAACACGTGGTAACATGGTAAAATCATGACCCAGTATTGCTAAAAATAAATAAAATTAGTGTCACCTTATGGTGTTGTACAGCAGAATTTTATTTTTGCTACTTTTTGAACTGTGGTGTTGTTGTAATAAATGTTTATAATAATTTTTTATATTCATCAAAGTAAATAGTTGTATTTTGCCAGTTACGGCATTCAGATGGAGCCAATGCTCCAGCTAAATCAGTCATTCAAAAGACAGACATCCTGTATAGAAATTTCCAAAATTGATATCTAAATATTCATAATTTAGTGCAGTTTTCCCAAATAGGTGATCGTGCAAATTAAATATTAATGAAGATAGAGACCATTGAACTTCGCATTTATATATGCTGTGAACATACTGTATACTGCATATAAGTGCGTGAATCATATGCGGATAATGTAACTTATGTCAACATATTAATGGAATTATTACTTAATATTTTTTGCAAATATTTTCTTGTGTATTTAGAGGATGGTGTTATTCTGAATACCCATGTTTTTTAATCGATTGCTGAAAATAGTTTAGGGATATATTTAAAAAAAAGTTCATTATTAATAATCGAATTTTAAGAATTTTGTATCATAAACAATTTTGTAATTTCTCCGTGTTCAATGAATCAAGATAAACAAAATTTCCAGTGAGTATATTTTTCGTTAATCCTGATTTTCTCGTATGTGCTAAAGAATAACAAAAAAAAGTAAATGATTACTTTAAAATGTCAAAAGTATAATCACAATGAATAACATGGTAATCAAATTCCTGTTGGCAACATTACCGTACATTTTCCGGTGTGGTCAAAGTTTTGAAACAAAATAAATACACCTATTTTTTTGTCATGATATTCCCTGTGAAATCAATGAAATTATTTATTATTTACTCGATTAAATGTTCATTCGTAGAAAATTCGAATAGTTGCAGCCTTTTTAATATAAAAATAGATAAGATTATTTTAGTCATAGTTTCCTACGGCGCTCAAGGGCGAAAGGAAAATTATTGTGATTGTGTGATTATCTTTTTTTGCGTTTCAAGACACCTGATTTACAAATAGGTCTTTCAATTGCGTCAGTCTGTTCGTTGGTTTGTCCGTTGCCGTTTATTAACTCCACGTAATCTTGTAAATGACTAAGTTATTAGACAGATCAATGAAATTTTACAAGATTTTGAACTTCAGCTGTAGATTTCTAAATTTTCTTTCGGCTTTTCTTTATGCCGCATTGTCTTCGAAATCGATTAGAATAAAATTTTGTGGATACATAATATAGAGGGCACTACTATTTATATAAAGTGTGTGACAATTAATTTTGAAGCTCATGTAATTCTGTTTTCACAATTTTGAATATCATATATTACAAAAAGATAATTTATAAATTTTAAATTTTTATCATGCTGTAATCTGTTTGATCAAATTCTTTTGAAAACAGATATTGTTCGGGGAAACAAGGAAGTAAAAACATGGAAGTTCTCCCTTTTCACGCTATTTTTTCTTTTCTTTTTAGTTATTGAAGTCATAATGTAAGTACCAAGGATGCTTTGGATTTTCGCATATTTTTGACAATATAAATTGAAAAATCTAAATTTTGTTCATTGATTTTTTTTTATGAAAATACCACTTTTGCAACAAAATGTAATATGTATTTGTATTTTATTCATAAATATATTTACTCAATGATAAATAAACTCGATGATGCAATTTAATGTAAAGAAAACTATACGCGATAATGTCATTATAAAAAAAGTATATCCTAGAATTACCTGCAAATGTGATTAAATAAAGATGAATAAATGAAATTACTGAACTTTGACTACTTTCCCTCATTTTCGCAACTTTCCGATGTACTGTTAAATGTCATTTAAAAGTCAAAAACAGCTGGTTGAACGCCAGGGCTAATTGGAGTAGCTTCTGTTACCTATAAACAAATGCTGTGTATTTGCAAATTTTTTCTTGCATAAATTTAACCAGTTGGAAAGCGTCCAAGTTGAATTTACCGGTGCAGTTGCACCAAGCTTCTGGCTTGAAAATCAATGTGATAACAATACTGCGGTGATTTTATTATATATTTCATACGGAAATTTATAACGACTGCAATTTATTTCGCTCTGAAACGTTGATGGCCAACAGAAAAAAATCCATGAGGTCGGTGGAAAAATCAGGATGAGTCACCATGGCTGACACCGGAATAAATGCTGAAAATACTGAAATGTTTATCACGCGGCACAATTTCTCGCTATTTTGGGGTGCGTAGGATGGACGTCCCAGAGCAAAAGCATTCTCAATGGAGAAAGTTCCAAACATTTCTAATATTCCCCAAATGATATGTAGACCGTGTATGGCGGACCATCACCGAAAAAAAATCGTTTCGTGACTAATTGCCCGAACAGAACCAATTAATTTTTGATTATTACCGTCGTAAAGTAGACATTCCTCTTTCGCCAGTACTTGGCAGACAAAAATATTAATTATGTTTCCATTTGTTTTTTACCTTTTATTTGAAAGCAATCTCGTTTATCAGTACTATAGCAAGATACCATTGTGTATTCTTTTACTTTCTGCTTGAAAGACATCACGTAACGATTAAAAATTATTTCGCCATTTCCTATAGTTTAGTGCACTATTCGCATTTTTCAGAGTAAATTCCAATTTTTTTACGATACGCTAGTTTACATTGTCTAATAGACGAAAAAATGGAGTGTTTCATAAGAGAAGGATTTTTTCTTTGCAATAATGATATCCACTAATTGGAATGACCTGGAATATAATAACGGAGAAAAAAACAAAAATTGAAATTAACATTCTATTCAGTAATCAATATATAATAGCGCACAAAAGCAAAATAGATCTATTTAGTAAGAGTTTTATTTTATTTATTTTTTTATAATAATGATAAAAAAATTATCACACCATATAAAGGACATTTAATTTTATAACAATAATGGTATCATTTAAAATAATGAGAGATCGACTTTATCTGATGATAAAAACGTCAGAGGAATTTACAACACTTCTATTATTTCAGTGAACTGATGCGAGTTAACTAATGGATAGGGGAGTCTAGAATTGAAAGTAACTTTTTTTAGGTGCATATTTCAAATGGTAATAGAAACGGTAAAAGCAGATCGGTAAAGGGGCACATTACTCATGTTAATTAAAATTAATAAAATTATATTCATAATTCAGTAAACAGGTTTCAATAAAACAACCCCAGTATACAATTTATGGAATATATATGCATAAATTAATAAAGACCAGTAACCAAATCTCTAATCCGTAATACACATAACACATTAAATTTAAAAGAAAATTTAATTGTTGAAATTCAAAAGGCGATATTAAACCCATGCCATGTAATCACAAAAATTTCTTAACTTCGATCACACGTTAAACACTGGCGCAAAAGTACATCAAAATGATAATTATAATGCGGTAAGACGGCGATAATTACGCTAGATTAAAATTACCATCACTTGATAGCAGTATGGTGTGTGAATATCCAGCCTAATGACCCTGCCGGGCTTATGAGGTAAATAATATTGAACGCGGTTTCAAAATATTGCTTTTGTTATTCTGGCAATGTTTAACTAAATATTGATCATGTTTTTAATACATTTTTTCCTTTTTATAAAATTTCGAGTTTTCTATTGATAGAGAATGTAAATAAGTTATATTATATGTAAATTAAGGTAAAAGATATGCAAAATTCCAACAATTTTTTTCAAGATTTCTCATATCTTGTAAATTACAATAATTGTTTGTAATATAAATTTATGATAGTTATTATAATGAAAAATCACACTTGCATAAATTTACTTTATAGAACGAGTGAAGTTTTTATAAAAGATGCAAGTCTCATATCCATTATATACTTAATGATTCCAAGATCATTCACATATGACATTGTTAATCGTATACTGTTTTTTTTTCCATATGGTGTATCTCCATTCTTCAATTTCAGTAATTTGTCCTGAAAAATATTAAATAAATAATTTTAAAGTTGTTGGCACCAATACTACGCTTGGTTCGAAATTAAAATTACTTTCTAATTAAGACGCCGTTAATAAGTGAATTAATGTAGTAATCGTAAAATGTCATAATGGTGATGCAATACGTAGTTATCTGATGTATTGTGGAAAAAAGGGCAATTTAACTTGTAAAATAAGTGATATTACTTTGTTTCCACATATATGAAACAATTAGTTTTAACGAGCATCCTCTATAAATGTGTTTGTACTCAAATTCATTGGTCATTGCTGTCTATATTTGAATCAAATGTAAAAACAATACTCGGATAAGTTCTCATGATTTTAATTTTTTTTCTCCTTGCTACGAAATTGTCTTGTAAGAATGATTCAATTAGCTGACTCACGTTGTATTTATTTTCAGATATGCGTAAAACCCATGTTTTGAGGTGTTACGTTATGTAGGGAACGTGGGAAATGTTGAAAAGATGCAAAATGCTGTTTGTCATAAAAAATTTCAGTGAAAGAACAGTTTTATGGCAAAAAAAATCACTGATAAAGTTTTTAATGTCGTATCAGTTGAACAACTCGAAATTTTTAAATGCACTTTTACTTTTTTTCTGTACATTACTTAATTCAAGACAATTGTACAATACCCGCAGACTTTTAACTAGAAAATTGAAGGTTGTAATTATTGTGTCCTTGTTAAATATGCGACTGCAATTATTATATAACAATTCTTGTAATTATTGTGGTTTCTGCGTAAAAAGTCTACTTTTTGCATTTGCATTTTGTCTTGCATTATTCAGTATTATTATTTCTTTTTAAGAAAAAATATTGTGTAAGAATTTATTCAAAGTATTCATTTCAACTGTTTGGTTCAGTTGGCTACAACCTGTGAATATCCGACTGATTACTGTTCAGGTTTAAGCAGTGTGTTATGTTATTGCGAATGCTGCTAAGAATAACAGCCAGCAGAATTTTATGTTCTTTTAATGATGTTCTTTGAAATCGCTGCAATATTATTCAGTAAGAATAAGAATCTTGCCTTTTCTTATTCCAACAAGTCTTAGTTGTTGGTTTTATAACCTTTTCTGTTAAAAAGATCGAAGTTGGGGGCTTAGAAAACTAAAAGTACATTCCATATTAACAGATATTTGTAAAGGTATCTGAAAGCCTTAAGTATGTAATTAAACTAATGGATATGATTAGAAAAAAAAGTAAGTTTGGATGTTACACTAATTGAACAAATAATGCCTATTAGATGTGATAATGTCTAACATTAAATGAAACATGATTGCTCATATTTGTAAGATAATTTGTACAGTGTGTCACCGAATTAATGAGTTGTGGTGTTAATTCCAGGTGACACATCGAGTAACCGGCCAAGTGATGGTATTGAAGATGAACTTGTTACGTTCCAATCGTCGTAACATGCTAAAGGAGGTGCAATTGATGAATAAATTATCCCACCCGAATATTCTAAACTTGATGGGAGTATGCGTGCACGAAGGTCAGCTGCATGCCCTCACAGAATACATTAATGGGGGCTCATTAGAGCAACTCATCCAAAATCGGAGTGTGGACTTGCCTCAACCGACGAGAGTTTTAATTGCCAGGGATATATCGCGTGGGATGAGCTATCTTCATTCCAAGGATGTATTTCACAGGGACTTAACAAGTAAAGTAAGTGGTGCAGAATGTACGAGCCAAGTCGGAACAAACAAATTTCTTATAGTTTTGTGTCCCGTTGTATCTTTTTGTTACTTTTACTGCATATTACATGTTCAACTAAAATGATCCACAGTCAAAAATTTTGTTATAAATAAAGCTTTGCGACATAATTTATTCAAATAATATGTCAAAAATCTTGATTTTTCCATTATTATTTTACAGAGTTAAAGGTTTTACTGTTCTTGAAGAGCTTAATTGAACTGGATATCCCATTTTTATTTAAGTTGGTGACATTCAGTTGACAAAGTGGTTCATTTAAAAAACGGTTCCCACTTGTTCTTCTTCGCTGTAGCGTTGCTATATAAATTAAAGAAGTGAACTGTTTTTTCGTGATTTACAAACCTGTTATTTTATCTAGCTCGTTACGTGCTATAATTGTAAAAATTTAATGGTGTTGTTTTACAGAATGTCCTGATAAAACGTCTGGAATTAGGAGAGCTCCAGGCCGTTGTCGGCGATTTTGGCCTGGCGAGCACCTTCCCGGACGGCAAAACGAAGTTATGTACAGTCGGTTCTCCATACTGGATGTCTCCCGAGTGCCTGAAAGGTCAATATTACGACCAACAAAGTGATGTATTTAGTTACGGAATAGTATTATGCGAACTGATAGCACGTGTCGAAGCTGATCCCGATCAGTTACCAAGAACTGATAATTTTGGTCTCGATTACTTAGCTTTTACCGAAATGTGTGGACAGAACGTTGTACCTGAATTTTTGAATTTGGCATTCCGATGCTGTACTATAGATCCTAACAGTCGTCCGACATTCGTTGAGACCGTTCACATTTTAAGTGACATCCTGACTGATCTACAACACGCAGCCGATCGGGAACAAGCGAGGTTGGCCAGTTGCGCTGCCAAAAGCGAAGAGCAATTGCCTGTATTGTCAGTACAAGGATCCGCACCACAACACAGAAAAAGTATGTACCATTATTTGTTTAAGCACGGAATATTTCTCCACTTCTTAAATAGCAATCTCTATTTTTGTCGCAAAAATTTTAATTATTTTCTCTTATCTCAATTTGCCCGCCATTTTGCCAAGATGGCGGAGCCGAGTTGGGTAAGTATTTCAGCTTGACGCCAATGATATATTAGAAATTGCCAATCAAATGCCAACAAAATAGCAGTGGATTTTTAAACGGACAATTTTCAAATCTACTTTGTAGTTTAATTATTGCATTAATCTTGTATGTTGATAAATATTTACATTGGCTTTAAAGTAATCGACTAAAAATTGGATATTTACAACCGTCGTGGTAAAATATGGCGGTTCACTTCAAAATATCGGTGAAGTTATTTCTAAAGTACGTAAAATATAGTCTTTAGAGAGGGATCTATAAACGGATCTATGTTTACTTTTCAATTGTAGCAGAAAAATTTGAGTAGAATATAAAAACAATGCAACAACTATTGCTATGATTAATTCTCAGTATTAAAAATCAAGTTTAATTAATTAAAAAGTTTATAAGTGAATAACTAAAAAAAATCATTGTATCATATTATATCTTATACCTAAATTAAAAATGTGTTTCGACTGTTTCGCATATTTTAGTTTGACATTTACGTAAATTATAAATATTTTAAAAATACAAAGGTTGAAGAACAATATATCTGTAACGTAAATAAAGTTTTTGTTAACCTGTACTATATTAAACAGAAAGTAATGTTTCTGATTTTCAGTGAAAATAACATTTTTCATGAAGAGTTACCAAAGGTTTTTTCTAGTATTGTGAAATAAATATTCAAAAATGAATAGTGAATACATGAGAAGGTCAAATATTTTATTGTAATGAAATTTTGTGCAAAACTGAAGAAGTCATTTCTTCGTTTATTATATATATATTTGATAGTGTTCAAGTGTTCTCTAAAGTTCACTGTTAAAATTGTCTTAATTCAAGAACAAAGATTGAACCCAAGATCATCATTTTGAAACATGTTTTTTTTATCATGTAACATTATCAAACTTAATCAAAATTGCACCATTAACTCGTTTAAAATTTCTATAAAACAATGAATTACATTGTCTTGTTAACGTGATGATTACAATAAAAGAAACCGATTTGTTAAACGATCAGTTATTTCATTCAGGAAGGGTCACGAATACAAAAAGCTACTGAAAATTAATTATAAAAGATTCCTCAATTAAAAATGATAAATGTAGGTTGTGTAAGCGAGAAATAGAAGCTAAGAACACTGATTTGATGTTAATTTAAATATTCAAAATGAATTAGATCGTTACAATGTTTTATTTTTGTTTTTAATGTCAGAAAATGCCCCGAAAGTTATTTTTCAGTTTATACGTTAATTAAATTGGATTTTTTGCTGACACCACAATAACTGGCAAACGCTGTAAGGCATTTGAGTGGGTGATTTCTGGTATATGGATATGATAAATATGTGTCGACCAGATGAATGTAAACGTTATTTTTCAGTTGTCCATCGGCGATCGCTGTCTGAAGATGTGTCCATGTTGGCCATAACGATGCACGCGACACCTAGTGACAAAGCTCGTCGTCATGCGTTGACAATGTGCCGACAAGACCCTCACTACAAACCTCGTACTAGCAATCCGTTCGCGGCTCTAACTCAATTCCGCGGTGTGAAAAAGTTCCTTGGCAATTTTTCGTCGTGTTGCGAATTGCCATCGCCGTTCATCGAGTCTACGGAATCACCAAAGTCATTACCAGGTTCACCGACTGCATCACGCAAAGCGACGGCCTCTAGGTCACCTTTGTTCGTTCATCCTTTCTTTAAAGGGGGCTCCAGTACTAATTTGCTTGAATTAGGAAACACCGAAGTGGCAACAGCTGGCTTGAGAAGACGGGGCTCCTGCGAATCTGGTTTTTATTCAAGCGTAGGGGAGTGCTTATCACCGAGCAGTCTGTGGGATAGCGGCACAGCCGTCAGTTCTTTGCGGTCCTTGGACGAACTGGAGCCGGCCGATTTTCACGTTTTTTGCAAAAGAGCTTCGTCCATTTGTACAGATAGTAACGAAGACATTTCGAGCCTGACCGGTTCCGAATGGGTGCAGGATTTAAAGCCAAAAAATATTTCGACTATCGTCGACTACTTTGAAAAGAAAGGGGCCAATTTAAGGCATCCCGGTGGCGTTAGAGGAGGCTTACAACTTAGTTCGAGAATAGCAGCTTTACGTAGATCATTAGAAAAACACGGCGCGTCTAGTGCTCTCAATTCTAATTCTCATTTAACACCACAGAGGCACAAATGTACCAGGATTGTTGTTTGTGAAGGTGCAGTACGGTCAAAATTGCCTCTTTTTGACAAAAAATAGGCCAGTCTTCCTTCATTTTTTCCTTCTCTAGTCAGATTAAAATCGTTAAATGTTTCGAGGCCTAAGTGATGCTATATTTGCAGTAAAGTCTATTTTTCTTTTTTTTTGTATATATTTTAAGACTAACGTGACATTGATATATTTCAATCAGCATTGTTCGCGGAATTACGAGTGTCCTTGTTGGTTCACAGTCAGGTATCATTTTGTACATACATTTATATATTTTATGTCCATTATTAAAATTGGCTAAATTATATTTTATGTAATTCCAAAATTTGCCATTTTTGTTTAATTTTAAAATTGAAAGTTTAATTATTTCCATGAAATTTTCGGGATTTTTTTTATCCGGAAAACGAATGATATTAGTTATAATGTGATAATGTATATAACAATCATTAAAATGCGTAAAAAAAGGCATGAAAATTTTGTGGAGAAAACGTGAAGTGTAGAGCAAGATGTACTCGCCTATATTAGGTTGGTTGATTTCAGTGTTGTGTGGGAAATGAGCTTAATTTTTGCATTTATATTATTTTAATGGTTATGTTGGAATGAATTTTGTGTTTTAAAAAACTTCCAGTATATGTTTTCTTTCATGTTTTGTGTGAACCAAATGCCAAATGTTATATGTATACTGACATATCCAGTTTTTGTTGCAATAAATATGTGAAAAAATGTGATGACCGTCCATCAAAAAAGTATTTGAAGATTCATCTGGTTATATTACTCTGTATTTATAAAATATTTAGTGAGCAAGTATTACTATTTTAACGGTCTGTTTGTATATCTTCCATATTGTCTTGTCAATAATATGTATAATAGTTGTTTAGCAAATACAATAAATTTTTCATATATCTTTATATTTTAAATTCTGACCTGTTACATAACATACAAAACTTATTTTAAAAAATAAATAAGGATTATAAATGTAAGTGAATACTTCAGTAATTATTTACAAGATTTATAGAAAAATCAATACTTATGAAGCAGGAAATATTTCAAAGTGACTTATCATTTCAGATTTTGCAACTAAACCAAGGTTCTGAAAATTTGTTCACTGTCTTGCTCTTTCCAGTTAGTAATAGGTCACTTGTAGAATTTCGGAAGGACTTCTTTACCTGTTTTTATAATCACGGAACAATCTCTTTACAGTTTCTTTCATCTGTCACTGAGTATTTATCAGATTTGGCGTTAAAGAAGTTATGAAGCTGATTTCTTAGATTAGTTGCAAGACTCGGAACATCACATAATGAAAAAAGGACCTGCAACTCGATTTTCAAAATCGATTATAAATTTACATAGATAAATTGAATCAGTCTGTTTTCAGTCTTTTTACAGCCATTTCACTTCCTTGCGAATTCGAATCTTCTGAAAAAGTCATATGGGAAGATGAAAAATCCGTTGGACCTTGTGAATCACTTACTGTAGAAAAACCTAGGGGCAGAATAAGTTTTGTTAACTTATATTATTAAACAGTTGACACTTACAAGTATTTGAATCTTCTGCTAGGCTAAAATTTGAATTTGAATTAGAACTGTCAACTGCACTTTTGCGTGTCATATTTTCTTTATTGGATTCTTTGTGTTTCATCCCTTTCTTTGATTCATTTGCTACTGGGACCCATTTATATATCTTCATAGTTGTATCACCAATTGTGACCCATTTCTTTTCCCTAAGTAACAGAGTGTCTTTACAGTGCTCAAATAAATTTCAAAAACATTTAAGACTAAACACAAAACACCATTATTGTTGATTAACTTGCACTTAGTAGAAGTGACGGTGGGTTAATCAGTGTTTATGAAGCTTATCGAAACATTGCCTTCATTCTTTAGTAATTAAATTAATATTGTCATGTGCAATGGTGATAAAATAAAGAATATATATTTTTGATTTTTTAAAAGAAACTTGGCATTTATAATTACACAATAAATTAACTTCAGTATACTCGAAATGTAAAATACAGAAACTATTACTACATGGGTGATAGGAATAAGAAAAAATTTACATCACTTTCTGTATAAAAATATCTTAAAGGGTGCCACTCCTATTCTAAAAACAAAAATTGATAAATGTTATTTATATAATCTATAAAACACTGAAACTATTAGGTTAAATTGAAACCTCACATATGCATTATATTCTTATTTTAAATTCCTGTAATGATTAATGAAATTTATTTTTCTTAACACTAGATTCTGTTCATCTGAAAGTGCGCCCCACTGTCCTACAATTTTCTTCCATATATTAATTTGTATTTGACTGAACTGATCCTTAAATGTTAACAAATAAATATTTTTAAAAGAATTCAAATCGCAACTACTAATTTTGTTAATGTGAAATGGACTTTCGTTTATTTCAATTATGTTAACCCCTTACACTAACAAATGATCACTTCTTGTGACTAAGCAACTTTCTGAAATCAGTGAAACTGATCAACAAAATTTAAAAGTATAAAAAAGTTATTTCAACACATCGCTTTGATCTCTATGTTCTTAAAATAAGGATAAATTTTAATCACGTAATACGACCTTGTATCAACAGTAATTATTTTAGACTTCCAAATGTAATCGACTTTTATGCAGCTTAAACATACTTTATCGTGTTTAATTAACAAAAATTGAAATCTGTTTGACAAACAACACTGAACACCATGTTGTACGAACAGAAGTTTCTTTGAAATTCTCATGTTAGATTTTTTTTTGCCCAACGGTTTTCAAAGTGGTTCATTGGAAAGAGTGGCTACAAATTTTTTTGAACACGTTTCCCCAACAACGATGACATCATCAATACATAGTTCATTTTTTTGTTACTACAATTTTGAGCTATGTTGACCTGGATTTTTTCCAATAACCGTTTTCTTTGTTTTTCTTTCTTTCAATAAAGTGGCTAACTACTTTTATTATTTTTTTAATATCATCCCTAATACATAACAATGATAATGTTAATACTTATCACATGATAAGAACTAGTGTAAGACAAATAAATTTATTATAAAATTACATATTATTCATTTTCTGCCCATATTTATGACACAAGTTATTCTCTAATTTCGTTGGGGTGGGTAACGATTAAATAATTATTATTTTAAAACATCCAAGTACTCACCAGTGCCTAACCCGATCTATAACGTTCATAACCTTTTTAACATCATCTTTGGCACGGCTACGTGTTTCAGCACGTATTGAACGAGACATTTTAATCGTTTTCAATCGTTTTCACAGACAATAATTGGAATTATTAACAACTCAAATTCTACGAACCCAACGCCATTTTTCTAATGTGACGAAAAAGAAACAACACGAATGAACATCAATTACTAAAGAAGGATAGATATATCGACCTGCCACAATCGCTGTTCCTTTGTTTTGTTTGCTCCTTCATGACAGTGTTGCCAATGTTGCCGTTAGCTTTAACCATTAAAAAATTAGAAAATATGTTGATAAACGTAATTGACAAAAACTATTTTTTATGTACTACATTAGATAATTAATAAGAACTTAGAAATTACCTAACAAAATATATTTTGTAGTATTTTATCTCGTTTCCATTTGAATATTTTATTTCGCGCCATAACTGTCAAATGGATGGTTCAAAATTGTTTCATAATATATTTATTTATAAAAACGAGAAATGAAAAATTAAATTGTCTAGTTATTTTTTTAAAAGCATTGCATATTATTTTCTTTAAGCAGAATCAAAGCAATACACGAAAGTCCTCATCGTGGGCGCCATCTTATGGTTAAAAATTTAACTATATTACAAATGTTTATATTATAATGATAAAACGTTTGTAAGTAGTAGTATTTATCATCGAATTGCAATCAAAAAGTTTGGAATCAATTAATTCTTGCTGGTGAGGAGCTGAAAATTTCCGTTTGAGTTCTATGAAGCCAGAAATTTTAAAACAGAACAGAATTCGTGTTACCGACTGCAATCTATATTGCCGTCATTTTTGCAGTTTCAAATCATGGCCGATTCTATCGAATTGCGTATGAGTGTTACGTCTATCAAAAGAGTTGATCCATATGTTAAAGATATTTTGGCGACTGCTACTCACGTTGCTTTATACAAATTCAATACATCGAGTAACGAATGGGAAAAGACAGATACTGAAGGTGCGTTATTTATATACAGTCGAAATGGTGAACCGTTTCACAGTATTATGGTTATGAACCGACTGAACACAAACAATGTGATTGAACCGATCGTGAAAGATTTCGATTATCAGATGCAAATACCATTCCTTCTCTACAGGAATTCAAAAAGTAAAATTTTCGGAATTTGGTTTTTCAATCGTGAAGAGTGTGTCCATATAACTTACTTAATCGAAACAGTTATGGAAAGTCTCAAAGACAAGTCTAACGAGAAAACTAAAAAGCAGGAGAATGGTGTGGATATATTCAGTCTGCTTTCTAAGGCTCAAGAGGACTTCAATAAGACGCCGACTAAACAAGATTCGGTGCCACCAGCATTCTCAACACCCAGAGATTGTACATCAAAAAGTGTTATGGACTTTTTTGCTAAAGCCAGCACCAAATCTACACAAAAACCTATACCCATGATGTCAGGAGGTGATGGGGAGAATGTGCTACAGAGGCTTATGTCAAATCCTGCTCATACTGTTGAACACATCGAAAAACAACAAAGGTCAATTACTCCTCAAGAACAGGTAGGTTGTACTGATTTTGAACCAAATAGCACGCCATAAATCAAGCAGTAACTTGTTCTTTTCTGTCATCTCAAATATAAACAAATCGCAGGAATATATTTATTGTAACAGTATATTGCGAACAAAATGTTTACAATTTTTTGAAGAAAAAATAGAATTAATTCAGGTATTCATTTTGACACGCCGTTTTTGTTTCATTTTAATTCTCCACAACAATGAAAAACATATAGCAATAAGTAAACAAAGTTAAGTGTAGCGTACAGATAATGAAATAAAATTTTTTAGGGAAATGTCATGAAAATTGATAATACACAACATCACTAAGTTCATTTTATACAATAACGATTTTTTGCAACTGTATAATGCATTTTTAGCAAAATTTTGCTCTTGTATTTCCTAATTTATAAGTAATGTTAAACAAAGAACACATGTCTATATAGTTACCGAATTGTCAATTTGATAAGATTGCGTAATGAAAAAATAATTATAATGGCAAATGTAAAAAAATATTATTTTAAACAAAATGCAAGGACATACTACACCTGAAATTTAAAACTGCATGAAACAAAAGCAAAATTCAAAAGTAAGAAGAAATTTAACATCTGTCTAGAATTCTGACAACACTGAAATACCTAGAATCTGGCATCCATGCAGTGAAAATCTTATGTGTTAAAAAATGTTGTGAGTATGAAGTATGCTAAATTATCATTTTAAGATTTAAAAAAAGTCTACGATGTCACAAGGATTGTTACAGAAAATCATTACTCAACTAGTAATTTCAATTATTCAGTGTAACTTTGGTAAGTTTATGAACCAAGTAAATATTATATTGTTGTATATTATATATTTAAAAAATGACAGATATTTACGGCTGTGACAATCTTTGACAATTTTTTTTTTAATAGTTTCAAATATTTCAGTCTAGTTTCAGTGCACCCAGCGGTACTGGAGTTTTTATTTTTATTTGTAGTAATGGAGGTTAAACAAATTAATAATAAAAGTTTATTTTTTAAAATTATCAGGGGCGTGGGTATTGGGTAACTGAAAATATTGGAAATTATAATGTCTACGCCGTTTAAATTATTTAAATAATAATATAATAATGATTCAATATAAAATAATCCAATTCATAATAGTGTCAACTGTTTTGTTGTTATTGTTTGGTAATAGTTTTGTTACCAAATCAGATAATATTTTGATTTTTTAACAGTGTCTTTTTGACACTAACAATTTAACCTGCATAGGTCAGATC